>JANAVB010003398.1:14401886-14551886 GCA_029216955.1 Iris pallida | reverse complement strand
CTTAAATACACTCACTTCTGCTCAGCCTGATGACTAGTTGGATAAACTGGCAGTTTGAAGACTTCCAAATGAAGTGGGCATTTGAGACTCTCCAGCGATATCGCAAAAGGTTTTGCATGTTCAATGATGACATACAGGTTATTCTCTGTAATATTTAGTTTGTAATTCTTCTGTTAGGTAGGCCAGTAAAGGTCTATCTATTGAAGACTAATAACCTTCTGTTTTGGTTTTGTATCAGTTTTGGTGCATCTCCTCATGTTTCTTTCTCTTCTTTTTAAACAGGGAACAGCTGGTGTTGCTCTAGCTGGGTTACTTGGAGCTGTTCGAGCGCAGGGTAAACCTTTGAAGGACTTTGTAAAACAGAAGATTGTGTAGTTGGAGCTGGGAGGTATTTTAAGATTCCATTTAATAGTACTTTTGTATAAGACTAATAATATGGCACACAGAAAGGTTGCTTGAGTCATTTGTTTTGTCATGACATAACCTTTATCTGTATTTTCTAACCTTGTTACAAATTTCAGTGCAGGGATAGGGGTGCTTAACATGGCTAAACAGGCTGCTTCGAGAATGCTGGGAAGCAATGAAATCCTGGAATCAAACAGTCAGTTCTGGCTACTTGACAAAGATGTGCGTTTATAATTTGGTCTATGATGTTAAGTGTATTTCTGTCTCAACTCCACATGATTATCGTACACACACACACATGATTATCGTACACACACTGTGTGTGTTTTGCTTAGAAACTCATACCTACTTGTTTCCTATGCAGCTTATCTCCATACTAGTTATTTGGTTAATAACATAGTTTGCAGTATCAACCGATATCGATACGGTTTGGCATGTCCTGATCCGATGCCAACAACTACCGATACCTAAGTTGGGGGTCTTTTTCCCAAGGGAAAATTGAATAGAAAAATAAAAAAATAATGTCAACGCAATGATTCACTTACAGTGTATCGAACTATAGATATATTGTAAAATTAATATTATTCCATTTAAAATTAAATTGTAACCATTACCATTTGTCGAAGTTGTTTATCTATAAATTCACAACATTTGTCCATATTAATATTGTTCTATTTAAAATTAAAGAGAAGCAACATATATTATATAGAATTATGTCTAAACGTATCAAATATTTTTCTAGGTTTTTTGAAGATTTTTTTTCTTTCAATTATGTCTTTTTTAAACGAATAGCCCGATACTCCAATCCAAAACATCGAAAATTGTTGATACCGATACTCATAGGAAGGGGCCGAAGCCAATCCTGATCCCTATATTTCGAACATTGATTAATAATTGTTACAAGCATAAATCATGGAAAGCTGGCAAGATATACAGTCAATCTCTTGCTGTCTTTTTGCACCTTTTCCAAATATTAGATGACAATCAAGTAGGGACCTCAGAATTTACATCCGAATAATCCTAAAGCTGAACGAAGATCTGATCTGTTTTTCCGAAGCAAGAGCTATTTCTTCCTAGCCATTAGATCTAGTTATTTATAAATAAAGAACATTTTCTCAGGCTTTTAGACTCTGTTTGGTTTGGTGGGAAGTGAGGGAAAGGAGAGGATATGGTCATGATTCATTTCCTCTCCTTTCCTCATTTTCTTAGCTTCTTTGTCTCTTAGATGCTCCATACCGAATGAACTTAGAATTTTTTTCTTTTTCTCTAGATGATTTTATTGGACTGTATCTCTTTTATTATAGAACTGTACTGCCATGTTTCTTAAGCGTTCTGCAATTATCAACGAATTTCATGATGTAATCTACACATAACCAGCATATAAAATTACCTCTTTATTACATAAAATCTTGTAGAGTGCCATAGTGTTGTTTAACTGTTCATTTGATTAACTAAATACAACTTGTGTCCAGGATGCCCTAAAGTGAGATGTGACTGGGCCAAGTTCAAGGTCTTCTAATGGTCTCTTTGGTTTGTAGGGTCTTGTCACAAAAGAAAGAAAGAATATTGATCCAGCAGCTGCACCTTATGCTAGAGTTCCAGGTGAGCTCGAGGGACTTGGCGAGGGTGCAACTCTCCTTGATGTCGTAAGTTCATTCAGTTAATGTTATCTTGACTATACAAAGTATCTGTTATCTAAGAATGCATAATATTTATGAAATGAGCATTTTGAACAAATATTGTGAAGGTTTAATTATTTTTGGTGTAAAGTATCTTAGTTTTTAAAGCTGTGACAGTCTTTTCAACTAGGAATCTACAATTTGTAAATTTCTTACTGCATAAAGCTCCAAGAGTGTAATGGGTAAACATATGCATCAGGTTAAAAAAGTGAAACCTCATGTGCTTTTAGGATTGTCTGGAGTTGGCGGTGTCTTCAATGAGCAGGTAAACTGACCATATAATAATTCAAAATACTTATTATTCTTCTGTATATGACATGATTGGAACTGAATTCAACAATGTCTTTGGCAATTGACGAGCATGTTGTCAACCATCTTGCTGAATGTAACCTCATCCATAATTACCTAAAGGATCCAGATTTGCTAGAACATTTTCCATCTAACGAAGATTGGTACTGCGAGATTCTCTTTCTTTATAGAAACTGTCTTTGCTTTATCAACTTCAGAATATCTGGTTAACTTTTCGAATATATGCCTTGGAAGATGGTGAAAGCTTCCCCATGTCTCAGTTATGACTGAAGCAGTAGGTTGAATAAAGGAGGATGTTTTATGTCAGTATTACTTGTTACAGGAGTCTGCTTAGCTAGTTCACCATATTAGCCCATCCAATAAGCTTCTAAATTCTAATCAATGTCATTATGCGTGTCCCACTGCTATTTAAACTTAATCAGATCACACTGCCGATTAATCACAATTAAGTGTCCACCTGGAAATTTTTATTAATCAACCACTAATAAATTTGATTAATCATTTAATTACAAAGTCTATTAGTCATCACATAATCTGAAATCTAGAACACTGAACATACAACAGTTCCCCCCCAACTTATCTAAGATGAATGAGAGTAGAAGAAAGAAATACTATTAATATGGAATTTAGCGCAGTCGTTTCCAGATTCTCCATCTACTGCACCAACATTTCTTTTTGTCAACAGTATCTATAATGGCTGCTTGTTTTAACTCTTATGGGCTATGCTCATTGTAGATGAGCATTAGTATTCAGGCACTGACACATCTGGTTTTGTTGAAACATATATGAAAATCTAAAATCTAACTTGAAACTTCATGATAATGAGGTACCTACTCCTTTGTGTATCGCATTTGTGTGAATTCTACCATTTGGTTTCATAAAAGATGCACCTGATAAACTAACATTTGCTTCAAACTCACAGGAACTATGTCAGAAATTCTGGTAAAGTCAAAGTATATGTTGGTACTATTTTCCTGGATGAGTCAGGAATTACTTATTATACTCAATACGTACAACATGCTGACATAGCTGGTAAAATGGCTGTATGTCAGGCACCTTCCATATGTTTTACACTGGTTGTCATAAGGAGAGGTCGGAAACTAGTGAATAGCTACACTCGTGTCTGAGAGGAAGTGCTTCAACAGTATGTAACTTCAAGGATATATGAACTAGCACATACGAGATCATAAGTAGAGAGAGATATGCTATGTTTTCTCTCACTCAGTCAAGCGTTGAGATTTCTAGAAGATGGAGCTAGAACACTAAGCAGTGGCAGGGATTCAATATGTTAGGTAATTGGTGGAGGTTTTTCTTTGTAGAAGGTTCTCCTAGGCAAGTTGCTTCTTTGACTTCAACAGCCTGTGGCTGATCAGATTCACCACAATCCAATACAAGTTTTTTTTTTCCCGAAGGAAGACTCATCAGACCAATTGTGCACATAATAGTAGTCCGAAAACTAACCACAGGCTCCCAGCTTTGCTTGTATCATATTTACCTTAAATGGTATTCTTTTTGTCAGGATGCTGAAAATAGTTTTGGTGTTTTTGCCTTTGGACTAGTGTAAAATAGTCCCACATCGGCTACACCATCAAGTGGGTATCTCAATATAATGCTTTGCATGTGTTGAGGTGTGCACATGAGGTGTGGTGGGGCACATGGGTACCATGTGGGGGTGTTTTCCTAGAAAGAAAAATGATTGACTCCTCAAGGAAGCATGTTTTTTTGTCGCGCGATCGGACTCGGATTCGGACTCGGGCGCAAAGTGGGCGTCGTGCATGCACGGGCGTGTGCGTGGGAGTAGGCGCAGACTGACGCACAACTTCGCTGATTGCGAGATTTATCTAAAATATCAAACTCATTTTTTGAGTATTGATATTTTAGCCCCACATCGGATATGAGAAGAGGTGAAGTCTCTTTTCTCTTTATAAATAGAGCCCTTGGCCTCCTTTTGGACAGACAAAAATATTACAGAAAAGAGAGCCCGTTGAGTCCAGGGAGCTCGTCAGAGTTACAAAAAGTTGACTATGAGCGTTCCAGAAGTTCTTTGAGAAGAGCAGATCGCGGTAGGCGAATATTGCTTTGAGCAACGGTGGTCTTTACCATCCCAACAAGAATACTAATTTATTATATCTTCTCTCTTTTCTTCTTCTATTTTGTAATACGTTCTGTCCTAATTGCAACACATTTGCAAGAAGAACGCTCTTTCTATCAGTTTGTATTGGAGAGAGGAAGTTGTAATATGAAAGGATAGTAGAATTCAGTGGCTTCAGGATCTTTTGCGGAGCAAACTTGTTTGTCGGAATCTCCTTTTGGAGACACAAAAATATTAAAAAAGGGGAGCCCGTTGAGTCCAGGGAGCCCGTCAGAGTTACAAAAAGTTGACTATAAGCGTTCCAGAAGTTCTTTGAGAACTTGCTAGTTCCTGGGAGTAGATCGCGGTAGGTGAATCTTGCTTTGGGCAACAATGTTCTTTATCACCTCAACAAGAATAATAATTTATTATATCTTCTCTTTTCTTCTATTTTGTAATACTTTCTGTCCCAATTGCAACATTTGCAAGAAAAACACTCTTTCTATCAGTTTGTATTGGAGAGAGGAAGTTGTAGTCTGAAAGGATAGTAGTATTCAGTGGTTTCATGATCTTTTGAAGATTTGCTTGTTTATTAGAATCTCCAAAATTCTAAGAATCTTTTGGAACGCAAACGTGTTTCCCGGAATCTCCAAAATCCTAAAACTCAGAACAGAGAGCAAACATGTTTGCAAGAATTCTCTGCTTCTGATCGTTCTACTCAGAACAGAGAGCAAACTTGTTTGCAAGAAGTCCGTTCTTCTGATCGTTATACTCAGAACAAAGAGCAAACTTGTTTGCGAGAAGTCTGCTTTTGATCGTTCTAACCAGAACAGAGAGCAAACTTGTTTGCGGGATGTCTATGCTTTCTGATCGTTCTTCCATCTAGTTCTGTTTCGGGAATAACAATCTCAAAGCAAGATCCAGATCAGATGGAGAACTGTCGTACAATCCTTTTCGATACAAGTTTTAACAAACTTGAGAAGATTGACGGGTATCACTTCCAACATTTGGATGAGAAAAAGTTCTTTGTCAAATGGTTGGATGAATGTTGGACCTTACTATCCAAGGAGGAGGATGCATATTACATGACAGATTGGATATGCCGATAATAATTTATGCTAGAGAGGACGAGGAGGTTCTCAAGGAGCATCTCAAGTCAGTTGAGAAGAAAATCAAGGTATTGTGCGCATGGCTTAGTAATGCGCATAAGTTATATTCATATTATGCATATGTATGCGCATGGGTCTGCTCAGATGATGCACACAGGTTTTATTCAGATCATGCGTATGCGTGCATATGGATTCTGTTCGGCTTGGTGCATGAGTTTTGCTCCAACCACGAGCATGGAAGTGCATGGTGATCTCGGCACATGACTGCATATGCGTATGGTGGAGTGCGCATGACTACATATGCGCTATCTGTATATGTATGTAGGGTGCTACATATCTTGGCGCATGGGTCTGCTCAGATGCGGCGCATGGATATGCCCGAATGATGTGCATGGATTGACGCATAGGTTTTGCTCGAATATGCGCTTGGTTTCAACTGTATAAGCGCAAAAATTCTCCAGGAGTGTAATAACCCTACATGATGACAGTTTCATCTTGGTGGGGTTAGTTACGACTGTGACTTGGAGGGTCATTTGAAGGAGAATTACAGATCCAATCTAAAACCAAAATAGCAAGGTAAAGTTAAACTTGATTGTTTTGATTACTTAACTTAGGTTGCTATATATGCATAAGTTGAGTCATCTGTGGTAGCTGACTAGTGGGTGGATACTGGTCCATCTGGCCACACAAGGTAGTCAAAGGCGCAAGACGCACTTGAGGCGCAAAGGGTCCATATCGCCCGAGGTGCAAGGCGTGCGCCCGAGCGAAGCGAGGCACAAAAAATAATTTTATATATATATATATATATATATATATATTATATATAATATATATATATATATATATATAAAATTCACATCAGATTTCTGTATTGATAAACATGTGTGCTTCCAATTTATTCCTTGTGTAGGTTAACATGCAATCATTTTGAATTGATTTTTTAAGATATTCTTCAAGTGCTTTGCAAGGAAAATTCAAATTAACATGACTTGATTTTATCAAAAGATGGAATATATATATATATATATATATATATATAAACTATATTACTAATGTAAGTAATAAAACAAACATATTAAATGAAGTTAAAAACAATATTATGGAGTGAACAAAAAATATATTCTGTAACAAAGAATGAAGTTAAAAAAACAGTATACAGACTAAACAGGTTCAAAACATTATTTAAAGTTAAAAACAGTAAAAAAAAACCCCTAAGAGGGAAAAAAAAGTAACAAACAACAGTTCAAAAAATAGCAGCTTAAAAAATAGTCAAACCCCCGCCTGGAGTGCCCTGAGGTCAAGGCGTGCCTAGGCGCGCCTTAGCTATTCCAAGGCGCCTCGGGTAATGCGCGACTTAAGAACTGCGCCTCGTCTGGAGTGGCCTGAGGCGCTACTCGTGCGCCTAGGAGCAAGACGCGTTGACTACACTGGCCACACGTGCTCTAGAAGGAGCTATTCACCTAGGATGAGCCTAACTGTGATGAAGGTCTCTATGGTGAACATTTTTTGGCAGAAGATCTGAGGATCAGGACAGTGGTTCGGAACCACCGGCATGTCAAGGACAATGGAGTGGAGTCGAGTAGCATGTTATAGAGATTTCCTAGCATGATATCAGGAAGTCTATTGTTCGATACAGACTTGAAGATGGACATTTGTACAAGCCAGATGGTGAATTTTTGGCGAGTAACATGCTTCAAATAGGTGTTCAGTATTGAAGGGATGTTCGAACTTCTGCTTATGTCAATAGAGTTTTCTTATTGAGTTGTGAAAGAGTGGACTGAGAGTTGTGCTATGTAATAACAGTCTCAAGATGTCTAGTCTAGGCCTTATTTCCAGTATGTGGGGGTAAGGAGGTGGAGGGATATGAAGTCTGTGCAGGGACAAAGACTGTCAGGAAGCTGCTCAGACGATTGAACCAAAGTATAGATTTTCTGGAGTTGGTACACTCATATATTCGTGACTTTTATCAATTCTCCATAGAGGTCGGGTTGAAGTGTTTCTCGAAGTACACGTTCGCATGTCTCCTCAAGTCGAAGGACGGAACGTTCGAGAAGTTTAGGGACTTCAGGGCTGAAGCTGAACGTATAGCCGGTCGATAACTCAAGAGACTTAGAAGTGATTGAGACGGAGAGTATTGTTTTCTTGGATTTACATCGTTCTGCAACGAACATGGAATTGGCTATGAAACAACTGCTCCATAGTCGTTATATACTCAGCATTGATCAAGGCGGAGAGTATCGTTTTCTTGGATTCGCATCGTTCTGCTACAAATATGGAATTGGCTATGAAACGACTGCTCCGTAATATCTCTAATCCAAAAAGTTTCAGAAAGGAAGATTATGATGCTGCCATAGATGGTGATATCTATACTGCGGATCTTCCAATATGCTTTTGGGGATAGATTGCGTGTACGGCTACATTTGTTGCTGAATAAAGTATCATTCGCATATCTGACTATGATTCTCATTAACACTGGTTCAAGATCAGACCTGACTTGAATATCATTCGAGTGTGGGGGTGTCTGGTGTACGTGAAGTTTTCGGATATCAAGATTCAGAAGCCAGGGACGAAGACCAAAAAGACCGTATATCTGGATAAGCTCTTGAAAGCTACGCTTTGAGATCCTTTGATATTGTTCATTCATATCATTGAGTCTCGCGACGCAAAATTCTTTGAAGACAAGTTTGCTAGGGACAAGAATATTTTCTCGCGAATGTTAGGAGAACATTGTTGGTGCCGAAGAAACAAGTACTTCCAAAGGAGTAATCCAGAAGGTGGTTGTCGTTGATGAGACAACACTTGAACTACTAGTCGCTAAACAGTTAGCAAAGCGAGTGAGAAGGCCGAAAGACTTCAGAGATAACTTTACTACCTATCACATGTTGCCTGATGAGGCGATGACGACCAAAGACGTAATCTTCTGGGGGAAGTGAGCCAATGGCAATATTGACTCTATTGCATCCAATTACAAGTGGGTGTTAGTTAATCTGCCTGAAGGAGCTAAACCTATCGAATCTTCGAGAAGAAGAAGACGAATGTCGAAGGAACTGATGATGAGTTCGAGACTAGGCTGGTTGCCAGGAGGGTTTGCTCAAGAACAGGAGATTAGTGAGAAATGACATGAGAGATTCACATACAACAACCAGATCTGTCGTTCAGGATCTTGAAGACAAAGTCTGCAAGTTGGTAAATTCTATGTACGGCTTGGAGTAAGCTTCCAATCTGTGGCTCGAGGAGTTTGACCTGGTTATTAGGTCAAAAGGTTACAGGGTCAGCGAGACTGTTAAGTGTGATTACACGAAGTTCGCTAATGATAGAGGAGTCATCGTTTGCCTCTATGTGGACGACATACTGATGTGTCACTAGAACAAAGATGTTTTTCACTTCCAGATTCTATATGAAGGACATGGGAGATGCGGATATCATCATGATGATTTAGATAATCCGGACGGAAGTTGAACTTGCTCTGTCACAAGATTATTACGTAGAAAGTTGCTCACATGCTATGGATATCAGGATCTTTTAGGGATCGATACTCCTTACAGGTGTGATCAAAAGCTGAAGCGAGATCCTGGAGAAGCGTCAGACGGTTGGTGTACTCGAGCATCATCTGGAGTTTGATGTAGGCTACAAGTACTACCAGGCTTGACATACCTTTTGTTGTAGGCATGCCGAGTCGGTTCATGAGCAATCCAAGTGTTGATCTTTGGAAAGTTGTGAAGAGAGTGATAGGATATCTCTCAGGGACTCAGAAGGATGAATTACATCGATTACCCTATAGGGGTAGAAGGCTTCAGTGATGCCAATTGGTTCTCAGAAGGAGAGAAAGAAGAGATTACATCTTCTATATGAGTGGATCTGCTATATCGAGGAAGTCGAAGTAGATCCATGGGTAGTGCTGCTATATGGAGGAAGTCGAAGAGGCAGACATTTATCTCACTGTGGAATTTGAGTTCTGTCAGCTGCAGGGGATGAAGCAGAATTGCTTCGGGTATGAAGCAGAATGACTTCAGGAGCCCAAGAACGATATTTCTGTGGTTGGTGCACAAATCCGGGTGATACCGATGTATTGCGACAACCAGGCTTGATCTTCCTATGGTTGGTGCATAAACCTGGGTGATCCTAATGTATTGCGACAACCAGGTGGCTGCAATAGTGGCATCAGCTGAACTCTTCAATGATAAGAAAAGAATTGTGTGTTTAGGGCACAAGGCACTGAATGAGCGTATCAAGTGTGGATCATTACAGTAGGTGGTGTTCGAGTTAGAAGAATCTGACAGATCCGTTCATCACGGTCTCAAGTGCCAACTGGTCAAGGACTCAACAAAAAAATGGGCTTGACGAACCTCTGATATTGTCTCTGCAATCCTACCATAAAGTTTTATGGTATTGGTTCAAATAGAAATCTATCAGGCATCTAGTTTTTGGCTCAAGGGAGGACCATTGACTGGGAGAATATCAGGAACAATGGGTAGTCCTTTGAGACATTGAGGGATTACGGACTCGGACTACTTGTCTACTATTTGTCTTTGTATTGAACAACGTTATGTGGAAGGATGGCTTGGAAGCCTTGAGTTCTTGGGCATTTTGAGTGTCCGACGTGCTTTACAGGAAGCACGAGTAGCACAACACTACAAAGGAGCGTAGTACTCCATGATACAGTAGGGTAGCACCACCAAGAGGTACCTCGTGAGGGTAAAGCCTCGACTTCGGGCCATATCACAGCGATGTAGCACTGTATATAGGCAAGTGGCCTAATGTTGTAGAATGGAGAGTGATAGACAGCACTACAAAGAGGCCGATGACCTTATGTTATAGTGGCTACAGTGGCGTGACACCAACAAGAGGTGCCTAGAAAGGGTAAAGCCGCGGCTTCGCTAGCCATGTCACAACGACGTAACACCGCAAGGAAGCGAAAGGCTTCATGCTGGGTAGGTTGGCACTACAAAGAGACTGGGTCCTCATGCTACAGTGGTATGCCACTATGATGAGGTATAGCCTCGACTTTTGGACCATGTCATAGCGGCGTAGCACCGCAAGGAAGCGAAAGACTTCATGTCAAGACTCTTTAAAAGAACTCACCTAGAGTGTATGGAAAGCGATATAAACCATCTCTTGAGGGTAAGTTTGTAAACACCCAATATCATACACCGAAACCAGGTGGACACATGATCTTTAATGTGCAACCGGAAGCACAATTGATGTCATTGTGTGAGTGGAAAGAATTGCAGCTTTTGTGCAAAATTCAAGGCTTATAGTCTATTCTTGTATCATACTGTTGTTTAACCCATGCGGAAAGATTCAAGTTGAAATGACATCTATCCTAATGCATGATGGATAGTCACTGTAGGGAACTCTCAACCCATGTAAAGAGATATGTGGAGAATTGTTGGTGTTTTTGCCTTTGGACGTGTCACGACCCGCACCCTAGAGTAAGGGCACGAGACGTGGGTACGTCCAGCCTACGCCGCAGTGTCGGCGGTAGAACGCTGTCCTAGGTCACAACATCTAACAGTTGAAGGTAATAACAGTTATACTCCCCGAATGGGGGTGACATAACAGAATATAACTCAATCACAGTTAAGGTAGAACATGAAAGGAAGATAGATAATAAAAGATGCAAGATCCAAAACCACAGAAAATACAGTAGAGAGAAGCTAAGTGTCTATGATAAACTCCACAACATCCAGACATAATACAGATCCCAAATGTATACAACTCAACTCCAAATACTAAGATATAAGATAAACTAACTATGGAGCAACTGTCTCTACTGCTAAGGGATCCGACTGGAAGTCCGGATCGCAAGTGTCCTCTAAGGCTGTCCCATAGTAAGTGTCTAAGCAGGCCTCCTCCTCGTCCTCTGTAAAATTTTCAACAGGTCCAATCAGGACGGGAACGAGCACATATCTCTCAAACAGTTCATAGCAGGTTAGGAGTATAAATCATGCAATAGAGTAAAATACAGGAAGTGCTGAATGGAAGTACGAGTAAACAAGAGATATTTTGTAACTGAAAGTAAATACATGATAATAGAGACTGTAAGTGACTACGTGATTTAGAGTACAATATGGTTATGTAAACGGCTTAGGGGCACATGAATACAAATAAGGAGGCACATTTATACAGCTACTGGGGATAATGATCACATAACCAATTCTACTCACCCCGCCCCAATCAATACACAAGGATCCATTCAAGTTACGTTATAAGCACATGAATACAACTAAAGATACGTGACTCATGTAATGAGTAGTACATGAGGCACATGAAAGCACATGAGAACATGTAAAAACATGAACTAGTACGAGTACAAGGAGTACCTGATGCACATGATAAAGTACATGAACATAAAATACCCGATGCACCCGTAGAGGGATAACATCTCAGGAAAGGATCCATATAGTACTAATCCGTGAAGATACGTGTCAGCATCATGTAGAGTAATCTAGAGCAAGAATATAGTCCAGACAGGTATGAAAAGATCAGAGAATGTACTCGCCTGCTAACTGAATGTCCAAGATGAAAGTACTGTCCGAGGAGTGGTGTCTGGCTCCTATTTAGAACAGTACAAGTCACAACAAGTCCAGAATAGTAATGAAATGCACTACAATGCGTACTACATGAATCTAGGTCAATCTAGACCAAAGTCAACTCTTGGTCAACTCTGGTCAACCCTAGAAGTCAAACGAGGTCAACCAAGTCAAACCTAAGTCAAACTAGTCTAACTAGTCTATTCTAGGTCTAACAAGCCATTCTAGGTTCTATCAAGACTAATCTAGGCTTACTAGGCAATAACATGCCCTAACAATCAACCCATAACATATATCTACATGTCATATATATCTAACCTATATTACACACATTAATATATCATGCAATCTAAAATAGGATTATACCTAACATGTAGGCTACCTATATTCATATTACACCTACATTTCATATATCCAATATTATTATAATCTAATATAGGATACACACATTAACATATAAATACACATATCAACCATACACTATATCGTATATATACATTAGCACACACATATATATAGAACCTATATATATGTCTCAATTCATATATATATATATACATATTAAAAGAGAGAGGGGGACACATGTTATCAAGTGTGTGTGTGTGTGTGTGGGTGTGAGGGTGTTTGTGTCCTGAGACAGTGTGGGTGATCCTGAAAACAGTGATGTGCTAGTGAGACATGGGAGTACATGACAGTGTATATATACTTGAATAAAACAGGGAAAACAGTCCAGGAAAACAGGAAATCAGTTTACAACAGTGGCTATGAACAGACATTCATTCCAGTTCAGCATTGAACAAAATCTCAGATTTGAATGGAAGGGAAACCATTCCTCAGCTATCAATTCAATTAAAAAGAAGATGGGAAATCAATAACTCAGCTAACAGTTTACAGTTAATCATTTGATTAGAAAAGGAAAGGAATTCAGTCCATAACAATCTAAACTTCATTTCAGTCCCTACCCAATCTCAGGAAAACAGGAAAACCTATTGCTAAACAGTGAAACAAACTCATGATACCAACACAGTTAATAAGAGAATGGGAAATCAATTCATAACTCAGGTTTTGAAATGAGGAACCCAATTCTCAGGTTAAGACAACCATCAATTCAGTCCACAGTTTTACCTGGAATTCAATCTCAGGTTAATGGGGAAAACTGGAAAAACAGTGAGGAAGGAATGGAATCAAATGACAGTTACATGAACTCAACAAACCAATATAATCATTCAATTTCAGTTATCAGGAAATAATCCCAGGTTTTTAAGAAAAACAAACATTGCAGTAAAATGAAAAGGAACTCAGTGAAAAGTTTAGAGATTGCATTCACAGTTGCTATCAAACCTATATCATTCGACCAACACATGTGTTAACTCCTCATTCTCAGGTTTATAGGAAAACCATATCAGTCATTCATTTGAAACTCAACCAAATGCCTAGATTCTCATTAACACATCAAAAAGCCAATTCGAATGTAAAAAAAATTGAACTAATATGAACAACCAATCATGTGGGGATATTAATCAGTTGAAAACATAAATTTAAACAGGGGATTTAGGTTAGGAAAATATCTGGAATAACCAGTATCAGAAAGTATCAGCCATATGTTGTTCGAACCCCATTCGAAACCAAATTCCCACATTAAACCCAATCCAAACAATGTAAACTAATCTAATATAGTTATACATTATAATTAGGGGCTAAACAACAATTAAAATCATGATTTAAACTAAATTAAACTGAAACAAATCACAGAGAACCAACACATACACAGCACTGTCCTGGACTGTACAGTGACGAACCCATGCACACACGAATACGTGTCCGACACGACACGAGGACTCGTGCAACTCGAGGAACCTCGTGTCAGTCATGGACACAGCGTGTGTGTTGAGTTTCAAGAGCCAAAGTGGCGTGTGCACTGCACAGCAAGCCCCGAGTAGCAGGGGAAGCTCCCTGCCCCCGCGCGCGCGTGCACGACCGCGTGTCCACGTGTCCGTGCGACTCGACACGATGCTAAATCGTGCTCAGTGCAGTGAAAACGCATAAGCAAGGTCAAGATCTATTTTCCTATTCGAACACAATCCAGAAATTAGGTCGAAATGTCCTTTGAGGCATTTCGTCGAACACGTTCCTATACACGCTGATACGTGTCCGATACGGACACGTAATGGGCTCAAAATCTAGGGTTTGCCTATCCTACTGTTAGGTTAGGGCTAGGGCATCCTAGTAATGAAATAAAACAGTAAATTCATGGATTAGAATAGATTATACCTATGATGTGCAAAGCTCACAAAAGCCCCAAATGGAATGGTTCTCCAAGCTTCAAAAACTCCCACAAATTGTCCCTACTCTGAAATATTCTTACACAAACAGAAAGAACAGAAGAATTAGGTCCTAATGCAATTGATTTGGAGGAAAATGGAGTTGAAATAGATTTTCTATGGATTAGGGAAGATGGAGACTCACCTCTTTCTAAACTTGCACAAATCCCAATGGAGGCTAGCCCTAATTTCTAGGAGCATTTAAATAGGGGGGGGGAGGACCTAATGTGGCCGGCCAAGTGGCTGAAATGGGCTAGGGTTTGGGTTGGTTCATGGTATGGGCCTATGGGCTATTAAGGCTTTAAGTCATATAATGACTTGTGATTTCACAAGCCATTCCTTAATCAATCTAACTCCAAATTTTCCCAAACTAATTCTAATGAATTAAAAGCCACTAACTTAGGTCAAGCTAGGGTTACTTAACCTAACCAAGTAGTCATGACCTAGGTTAGCCTATAGGACAGTCTCCTAAGTCAACATTAGTCAAAGTCAACTATAGGACCAAATCAATTATACTAAAATCACTAAAAATCATATTAATTCTAATAATCTATATAATACATAATAATTCCAAATTAATTCCAAAATTTTGAAAATGACCAAAATAGCCTCAAGCTAGAAAGTGGGTAGTGACAAATCTACCCCCCTTAAAATATTTCGTTCTCGAAATTAAAGGCGAAACTAAACTGCTGAGAAGGATAGAAAAGTATACCTCAAGGTCCAAAAAGATAGGGGTACCGCTCGCGCATCTCATCCTCCCGCTCTCAGGTAGACTCTCCTGGAGAATGATGCCTCCATGCGACGCGTACCAAGGGTATCACCTGGTTCCTCAATACCTTCTCTCGGCGATCCAGAATCTCCACAGGCTGCTCTGGATAACTGAGAGTAGGTCCAACCTCAATCTCCGAATGATCGAGCACATGGCTGGGGTCAGCCACGTACCGTCTCAACTGTGATACGTGGAATACGTTGTGAACTCCCACTAGTGCAGGTGGCAAGTCTAGCCTGTATGCCACGTCACCGACTCTCCCGCTGATAACGAAAGGGCCGATGAAGCGCGGGCTAAGCTTCCCACCTCCACCAAAACGTATCGTACCACGAGTCGGATATATCCGCAGAAAAACCATGTCTCCAACCTAATCACAAGCAAGGTCTCAAGTTACTAAAAATCAAACACGATCATCATACAAAACACAAAAATACAACCTACTTCTAATCCTATCTCTAAATCTGTACCTCAAACTCCAACGGCCTCCGGTGGCCATCGGTCCAGTGCCGATGTCTGTCTTGCACCACGCGAAGTCTGTCCCTGATGAGCTTCACCTTCTCGGCTGCGTCAACAACTATCTCTGGTCCCAGTAAAGCTCGCTCTCCAACATCATCCCAAGATAAGGGTGTACGACACCTACGCCCGTACAGAGCCTCAAACGGTGACATCTCAATGCTGGCCTGATAACTGTTGTTGTAAGCAAACTCCACCAAATTTAGATGATCCTCCCAGGAACCTCCAAATCCAGGACGCACGTCCGCATCATATCCTCAAGTGTCTGAATAGTCCTCTTTGACTGTCCGTCCGTCTGGGGGTGGTATGCAGTACTAAACTTGAGCTGAGTGCCCAAACTAGTCTGCAGACTCCTCCAGAAATGGGAAGTAAAGCGACTATCCCGATCTGAGACTATGCTGACGGGAACTCCGTGAATCCTGACTATCTGCCTCGTATACAACTCCGCAAGCCTCTCTGTAGACGTACCCACCTTGAATGGCAAGAAGTGGGCCGATTTGGTCAACCTGTCAACGATGACCCAAATTGCGTCTTTCCCTCCTGGTGTACGCGGCAACCCTGATACGAAATCCATGGTGATATGTTCCCACTTCCACTCTGGAATGGGCAACGGCTGCAATAATCCTCCGGGCCTCTGCCTCTCTGCCTTGACCTGCTGACAGATCAAGCATCTAGCTACGAAGTGGGACACCTCCCGCTTCATCCCGTACCACCAGACATGCTCTCGCAGATCCCTGTACATCTTGTTGGCACCAGGATGTATAGAGTACTGCGATCTGTGAGCCTCCTGCATGATCTGCTCTCTGAGCTCCCCGCTAGGCACACATAACCTGGAACCGTGCCTCAGGGCACCATCCTCTGCAAGTGAAAACTCGTCATCCGCCAATCCTGCACGAACCTGCTCTCGGATACACCGCAGAGCCACATCCTCGAACTGTGTCGCCTTGATCCTGTCTATCAAGTCCGACTGTATCTGAAGGCCCCATAACTGCATCTGCATTCCGGGAACAATCACCTCAATCCCAAGGCTCTCCAAGTCTGCAAGCAAGTGCCGATCCATAGTCAAACACATGGCTGTCGGATACCTACTCAAGGCATCGGCAACTACGTTGGCCTTCCCCGGGTGATACTGAAGTGAGATGTCAAAGTCCTTCATCAACTCTAGCCATCTGCGCTGCCTCATGTTGAGCTCTTTCTGTGTAAACACATACTTCAAGCTCTTGTGATCTGTGAAAATTTTCACCCTCTCGCCATACAGATAGTGCTTTCACAACTTCAAAGCAAAAATCACCGCTGCCAGCTCCAGGTCATGGGTAGGGTAATTCTTCTCATGGGGACGTAATTGCCTGGAAGCATAGGCAATCACCTTCCCATGCTGCTGCAAGACACAACCCAGCCCCTTCCCTGAAGCATCACTATAAATAGTGAATCCATCTGATCCTGAAGGCAATGTCAGAATCGGATCTGTCGTAAGCCGCTTCTTCAACTCATCAAAAGCTGCCTGACACTCCTCTGACCAAACAAACTCAGTATCCTTTCGGGTCAACCGTGTCAACGGCTCTGCAACCCGGGAGAAATCCTGCACAAATCTCCTATAGTATCCTGCCAGTCCCAGGAAACTCCTGATCTCTGCCACTGAAGTCGGCGCTGTCCAAGCCTCAATTGCTACAATCTTCTTGGGGTCAACTGAGATACCATCTCCAGTCACCACATGCCCCAAGAAGTCCACCCGGTCCAAGAAAAACTCACACTTGGAGAGTTTTTCATAAAGCTGCTCCCTCATGAGAGTCTCTAGCACTATCCGCAGATGCTCCTCGTGCTCCTCCTCTGTCTTGGAATATACCAAGATATCATCAATGAACACCACCACGAACTTGTCCAAGTACTGGTGGAACACCTTGTTCATTAGATTCATAAACACTGCTGGTGCATTGGTTAGCCCAAACGGCATAACCAAAAACTCAAACTGCCCGTACCGCGTCCTGAAAGCGGTCTTGGGAATATCCTCCCTCTTCACCTTCACCTGGTGATAACCTGACCTCAAATCAATCTTGGAGAACACCCGAGCTCCGCTCAACTGATCAAAGAGATCATCGATCCGCGGCAGTGGGTATCTGTTCTTGATCGTCAGGTTGTTAAGTGTCCTGTAGTCGATACACATCCGTACCGACCCATCCTTCTTGGGTACGAAGAGTACCGGTGCACCCCAAGGTGAAGAACTCGAACGGATGAAGCCCTTGTCCTGCAGCTCATCCACCTGCTTCTTCAGCTCCACCAATTCACTGTTGTTCACTCGATAGACATGCTGGGAGATCGGTTCCGCGCCGGGAACCAAGTCTATCGAGAACTCTACATCTCTGTCCGATGGAAGCCCTGGCAACTTCTCTGGAAATACGTCCATAAACTCTGCGATCAAGGGATGCGGAGCCACCTGCTCCTCGACTGATGCTCCACAGAAGACTCCGCCGTCCTGCTCTGCCTGCCGCCTGGTGTACTCAAACTCTGGCTCTCCTGGCGCCCCGAACAAAACTCTACCCCCTTGGCAATCAATGCGGGCGTGTTGTCTACTCAGCCAGTCCATACCTAATACTATATCGTAGTTCGGTAATGGCATGACGAGTAAACTCACTCCCAACTCTCGGCCTCCCAATAAGACGCTCCGCCCTCTGCAAACATCACTCACGAGGATGACCCCACCCCCGGTCGTGATCTTGCAGGTCCTAGGCAATGGTTCAGAAACCGGACTGTGTCTAATAGCATACGATACTGACACAAAGCTGTGGGAAGCCCCGGAATCAAAGAGTGCAAATGCTGGAAGGGAATCTAGGAGAACCGAACCTGCTATCAGCTCTCCGATGGCCTCGGCATCATCAGCTGCCATGGCGAAAGCTCGCCCCTGCTGTCCACCTCGTGCTGGCTGGTGCTGCTGGAACCTCTGCTGCTGGGTCTGTAGTGGCCCCCTCTGCTGGCCTGCTGGAGCCTTGGCTCCACCTCCCTGAGCTCCTCGAAAAGTCCCAGGGCAATCCCTCAACTGGTGATCTCCCGCACCACAAAGAAGGCACTTGCCTAGCTTCTTCCTGCACTCATGGATCATGTGCCCCGGCTTCTTGCAGAAGGCACAAACGACTACCTGCTGCTGACGGGGTGCCTGCTGCTGATGCCTCTGCTGCTGCTGCACCTGCTGAAAAGGTGCACGACCCTGCTGCTGATACTGCTGAGCTGGCCTCTGCTGCTGATACTGCTGCTGGAAAGTGAGGCCTCTTGGCCTGTCCCTGACTGCTGCTGCCACCCTGGAAGTCACGACCCCTCTTCTGCTTCAGCCCTAGGTCGTCCTCCGCCGCCATGGCCCCAGAAAATATCTCAGCAAATGTGGCGTTCCGGTCGCTCTTAGTCAGCGACCGAACCTCTCTAATCAGACCTCGACGAAACTTTCTCGCCTTCGTCTTCTCAGTCAAGTCATCAATAAAACGAGCCAGTCTACAAAACTCCGTAGCATACTCAGCTACCGTCTGGTTCCCCTGAACCAGAGCCTCGAACTGTGCCTCGATACCTCCCAAGGCCACATCAGGAAAGAACTGCTCCTTAAACAGCTCCTTGAACTGGGCCCAAGTCTGGCCCTCAACTCCCACCCTGGGATCTGTCTGATACCACGCACGGGCCAAATCCTGCATCTGGCTGCCCGCCGCCTCGATCTGGAGTCGAGCTGGTATCTCTGCTAGTCGGAAGATCTCCTCAATGTGCTCTATCCAGTCGTCTGCAACATTGATGCCCTCTGTGCCGAAGAACTCCCGAGGGTGCATCTTCTGGAAGTCCTGAATGTCCTTCTCCCTCCGACGGGGCTACAGCTGGGTCCCCTGAGCTGTAATCATCTCGACTCAAGTTGTGAATCGGGCCGGGCCGGGCCGGCCCGCAGCCCACATTGGGCGGTTCGAACCGGGCTCGGGCCAAGCCCGGACCGGACCGGAGCTGACAGCGGGCCGGGCCTGGCCCGGCCCGGTCGGGAAAATCCAAGCCCAGCCCGGCCCACAGGACCGGCGGAGGAGGGGCTGGGCCGGGCCGGTTCGGGCCAGCGGGCCGGGCCGGGTCCGGGCTTCGGTCGGGCCGGTCCGGGCTTGGGTTGGGTTTTGAATGTTTTTTTTTTTTTTTTTGAAAAATTTGAAAAAAGTTTATGTTAAAATTTCATAGTAAATAATTGATGTTAAAATATATTGTAAGTGTATTAAGTGTTAAATTTCATTATAAATTATTTATCCTAATATATTTTAGTTTACATTTATGTATAATATATTGTAAGTGTATTAAGTGTTTTAAAGTTTACAAATTTATTTTACATTTTTTTAAAGTATAAATTTATAAAGTTTAAATTTATAAAGTTTAAATTTATAAAGTTTATTAAATTTATATAAAATTTATAAAGTATATAAAATTATTTATAAAGTTTATTCTAAGTGTATAAAGTTTTTTTAAAGTTTAAATTTAGTAATATTTGTATAAATTTTAAACATTTTTCCCTCCTTCTTTTTCCGGGCTTGGGACCGGCATAGGCGAAGTTAAAAATGTTTTTTTTATTTTTAATTTATTTAGTTTGTTTTAGTTGTTAATTTAAATTATTTATATTTTACTTACTTTCTTTTAAGTAATAAAATTATAATTTATTTTAGTTGTTAATTTAAATTATTTATATTTTACTTACTTTCTTTTAATTAATATGATTTATAATTTATTTAGTTTTTTAAATTATTTATATTTTACTTACTTTCTTGTAAAATATTTACTTTCTTTGTTTGTTTTTTTTGAAAGTATAATTTTTTAAAGTATAAATTATTTACTTTTAAAAATTATTTACTTACTTTCTTTGTTTGTTAAAATATACATTGAAAGTAAATTAGAAAATTTTAAAGTATACATTGAAAGTATAAATTTTTAAAGTACAAATTCCGAAAGTGTAAATATCAAAGTTTTTTTTTTTTTTTTTTTTTTTTTTTTTGGAAAAAAATATCAAAGTTAGTATTCATACCTTTGCCTCATTCATCTTGCACCGCTCTAGATGATTCACCAATTCTAAGCGATTCGAAGTCTAGCTCGTTGATGTCGGCACTTTCATCTACTTTGTCTTGAGTTCTTTTCTCGGCATGGACCCAGTCTTGGACACATACACATGCTTCCAAGATATCTGGCAGCAACCGGCTTCTCTTCTTGCTCAAAATTCTTGAACCTGAACTAAAACATGACTCCGATGCTACCGTGGACACCGGAACCATTAGTAGATCACGTGCTATCATAGAAAGTACAGGATATCTTTTCTCGTGTTTTTTCCACCATTCTAAAATGGTGAAGTGAGTGGAAGAATCGTCTTCTTCCTCATAAGAACTAAGGTATAAAGACAACTCTTGGGTCGGTTGGGAAGATTGTCTTTGTTTCTTCCGTTGTAGTATACGTTTGGCGTGTGTCAACTTAGACACCAAACCAGAGCTACTACTACCACTAGGCCCTTGAGTTGGGCGGGGAGTTGGTGCTTTGTCTTCATAATGAATAACTAATCTATCCAAAGTTGCCTTAACTTCTACTTTTATGCCACTAACATCAACATTCATGTTCTGTCCAAAGTCATCTAACAATGTATCTACACCATCTAATTTAATTCTAGGATCAAAAATTGAAGACAAGCAATACAATAAAGGTACATCGCCCCAATATTTTTTGAATTTTGCTTCCATTTTCTGTACAACATAAGCAAAATTGTGGTCAGTTCTATATTTAGAAAATAAGAAAGAAATGTTACAAGTTCTTGTAAAGCTAGGCAAGAAGTTGGATAGTAAACACCGGAAAGAGTACGTGTAGCATTGTAAAAAGTTTCTAAAAAATCATAAATTGAACTAGCAACTTCCCAATCATCCTCAGTTACTTGAAATTCAAAATTGAGATCCGTGTTACAATAATATGTAATAGGATCTTTAAAGGGAATTGCGGACTTCAACATTAAGTAAGTTGAGTTCCATCTATGTGGAACATCCTTTACAAATCTTCTAAAACGAATACTAAAATGTAAGCATGTGGCCTTGAACTGTTGTTGCCGTGCAGGAGACGTGTTTAAACTGTGTAAACATTGTCTAAGAGTATCTAAATGTGAGCTAAAATAATCAAGACATTCTTTACTACTAAGTTAATAATATGACAAGCACATCTAACATGCATTAATCTACCTTCTAAAATGGGTTGAAATAATAGTTGTAATGAAGAGATGGCAGAAGTATTATTACTAGCATTATCAAAAGAAACAGAAAATATTTTTTGGTGAATATCATATTCACGCACGTGTTCTATAATAGCGCTTGCTATTATGGAGCCTGTGTGTGGAAATTCTAATATCTTTAGACAGATGATGCGTTTTTGCAACACCCATTGTGAATCTATGTAATGTGTTGTGATACAAATGTAAGCATAATTTTGCTTACTTGTCCAAATATCAGAAGTAATGGCTATTTGACTAACATGCAAAAAACTTTCTTTTAAAGCCTCTTTTTTTTCATGAAAAAGTCTAATAGCCTCTTTTCTAGCGGCGCCTCTAGGCACTTTACTAAAACAAGGATTTAAAGAAGATGTGACATAATCATATAAATTATCACTTTCACCCGCAGTGAAAGGAAGTTCATCAGAAATCAAATATTTTGTAAACTCAGTTTTATGCCGAGCGGCAGAATAAGAAAACGTACCCATGTTCGATCCCGTGCTACCTCCACCAAAATTTATTTGAGTTTGAGATGCAGAAATTGTGTCCCTCCCGTAACAGGTCTCGTAGTGTCTTGAAATTGTACCCGTGCCACCTCCAGTCTTCCATTTGTATATGTTGGCACATTTCTTGCACTGTGCCGCGTACGCAATTGGATTTCCTTTCGGATCTAAAACAAGAGAATTATCGGGATTAGTTTGATAAAGAATAGTAAAAATTCCCAATACTTTGATTTCTTCTTTCTTTTTGGCACATTCTGATTGGAACTCGCAATTTCTGGAGGGGATCCTACTAAATCTTCAGGAATATCATCAGGAATAGGATTTTGCTCAAAATAAGTATGAAAATATTCATAAGAATTTCCGGCATCACCGGTAGGTGGGTTAGAACCTTCTCCGGCCATTATAAAAAATTAATATAAAAGAGAGGGAGAGAAGAAAAATACACCGGAAAAAAAATTCCCGAAAAAAAAAGAGCAAGTAAAAGAGAGGGAGAGAGAGTAAGAAAAATACAAACAAATTTTGTTCAAACAATATAAATTTTTTTTGAATTTTTAAGAGAGAAAGAGAAGAAAAAATATTAAATCGGACGCCGGATTTCGGAGTTGAGCCTTGAGCGGGGTTGGGAGCTTCTTCGCAAATTGATGGAAATTTAATGAAAATTGTATGAAGATTGAATGAGTGAGTTGTGTTAGAAATATGGATTTTATGGGCTATTTATAGAATTTTTTTCATGCCAAATGACCCCCTCTACCCTCAAAATATAGTTGTTGGAGTGGTTTTTTGGTCATTTTCTTGAAAAATGACCAAAATACCCCTCTAACGTTATTATAACAGCTATATTATGGGGGTATTTTGGTAAAATACCCCCCTGAAATTCAAAAAAAAAAAAAAAAAAAAAAATCAGTCAGCCGGTTCAGACCGGGCCAGACCGGGCCGGGCCGGTTCGGGCCAACCGGGCCGGGCCAACCGGGCCGACCGTTAAAAAAAAAAAAAAAAAAAAATTCCAGCCGGTCCGGGCCGGGCCGGGCTTGGGCTCGAAGGGGGGGGCCCGACCCGGACCACTTGGCTCTTCGGGCTGGGCCGGTCCGGGTTTTTGGGGGGCCGGGCCGGGCTAACAGGAGGTCGGGCCGGGCGGGCTCGGGCCGGGCACCGGGCCGCCCGGCCCATTTTACACCTTGAATCTCGACTGTAGTGCGAACCAGCTGGTGTGCCTCATCGATCCCCTGACGGAAATCTGCAGTCTGCCTCGTCTGCTGCTGCTGGTGGGACTCAAGAATCCTCTCCACGAAGGAGAAGAGATGTGCAGCATCTACCATCCCCGTAGGCGGAGGCTGCTGCGGTGGAAGGATCTCAGGAATCACAACTGGCCTCCTGACTGGTGGAGGTGCTCCTCCAAAAGCTGCAGAGACACCGACTCCTGAGGGCTGCACTGGCCCTGTGGCACTGGGAGCTGGCTGCTGGACACGAGAGGTGGCAGACCCCTCTCCAGCATCTCCCGTCACGGGGCGATCGCGTCTCAACCATCCTGGAGACACAGATCAAACAAGAAACAATTACTGAGAATGAATCGAAATATCAAAGGAGGACAGTTAAAATTTCTAAGGAGACAATAAGCAGCAAAATAGATATACGGAATCTGATAAGGAGTTTTCCTAGTGTGATTGAGTACCTTCAAAATATACTAATTCCTACTGCAGGCTGCAGTGATATTCTAGTTCGAATACCACTACATTTTCAACCTAGACCTGCATGGGCCACCACTAAAAACGTGTCACGACCCGCACCCTAGAGTAAGGGCACGAGACGTGGGTACGTCCAGCCTACGCCGCAATGTCGGCGGTAGAACGCTGTCCTAGGTCACAACATCTAACAGTTGAAGGTAATAACAGTTATACTCCCCGAATGGGGGTGACATAACAGAATATAACTCAATCACAGTTAAGGTAGAACATGAAAGGAAGATAGATAGATAATAAAAGATGCAAGATCCAAAACCACAGAAAATACAGTAGAGAGAAGCTAAGTGTCTATGGTAAACTCCACAACATCCAGACATAATACAGATCCCAAATGTATATACAACTCAACTCCAAATACTAAGATATAAGATAAACTAACTATGGAGCAACTGTCTCTACTGCTAAGGGATCCGACTGGAAGTCCGGATCGCAAGTGTCCTCTAAGGCTGTCCCATAGTAAGTGTCTAAGCAGGCCTCCTCCTCGTCCTCTGTAAAATTTTCAACAGGTCCAATCAGGACGGGAACGAGCACATATCTCTCAAACAGTTCATAGCAGGTTAGGAGTATAAATCATGCAATAGAGTAAAATACAGGAAGTGCTGAATGGAAGTACGAGTAAACAGGAGATATTTTGTAACTGAAAGTAAATACATGATAATAGAGACTGTAAGTGACTACGTGATTTAGAGTACAATATGGTTATGTAAACGGCTTAGGGGCACATGAATACAAATAAGGAGGCACATTTATACAGCTACTGGGGATAATGATCACATAACCAATTCTACTCACCCCGTCCCAATCAATACACAAGGATCCGTTCAAGTTACGTTATAAGCACATGAATACAGCTAAAGATACGTGACTCATGTAATGAGTAGTACATGAGGCACATGAAAGTACATGAGAACATGTAAAAACATGAACTAGTACGAGTACAAGGAGTACCTGGTGCACATGATAAAGTACATGAACATAAAATACCCGATGCACCCGTAGAGGGATAACATCTCAGGAAAGGATCCATATAGTACTAATCCGTGAAGATACGTGTCAGCATCATGTAGAGTAATCTAGAGCAAGAATATAGTCCAGACAGGTATGAAAAGATCAGAGAATGTACTCGCCTGCTAACTGAATGTCCAAGATGAAAGTACTGTTCGAGGAGTGGTGTCTGGCTCCTATTTAGAACAGTACAAGTCACAACAAGTCCAGAATAGTAATGAAATGCACTACAATGCGTACTACATGAATCTAGGTCAATCTAGACCAAAGTCAACTCTTGGTCAACTCTGGTCAACCCTAGAAGTCAAACTAGGTCAACCAAGTCAAACCTAAGTCAAACTAGTCTAACTAGTCTATTCTAGGTCTAACAAGCCATTCTAGGTTCTATCAAGACTAATCTAGGCTTACTAGGGAATAACATGCCCTAACAATCAACCCATAACATATATCTACATGTCATATATATCTAACCTATATTACACACATTAATATATCATGCAATCTAATATAGGATTATACCTAACATGTAGGCTACCTATATTCATATTACACCTACATTTCATATATCCAATATATATTATATCTAATATAGGATACACACATTAACATATAAATACACATATCAACCATACACTATATCGTATATATACATTAGCACACACACATATATATAGGAACCTATATATATGTCTCAATTCATATATATATATACATATTAAAAGAGAGAGGGGGGACACATGTTATATTGTTATCAAGTGTGTGTGTGTGTGAGAGTGAGGGTGTGAGGGTGTTTGTGTCCTGAGACAGTGTGGGTGATCCTGAAAACAGTGATGTGCTAGTGAGACATGGGAGTACATGACAGTGTATATATACTTGAATAAAACAGGGAAAACAGTCCAGGAAAACAGGAAATCAGTTTACAACAGTGGCTATGAACAGACATTCATTCCAGTTCAGCATTGAACAAAATCTCAGATTTGAATGGAAGGGAAACCATTCCTCAGCTATCATTCAATTAAAAAGAAGATGGGAAATCAATAACTCAGCTAACAGTTTACAGTTAATCATTTGATTAGAAAAGGAAAGGAATTCAGTCCATAACAATCTAAACTTCATTTCAGTCCCTACCCAATCTCAGGAAAACAGGAAAACCTATTGCTAAACAGTGAAACAAACTCATGATACCAACACAGTTAATAAGAGAATGGGAAATCAATTCATAACTCAGGTTTTGAAATGAGGAACCCAATTCTCAGGTTAAGACAACCATCAATTCAGTCCACAGTTTTACCTGGAATTCAATCTCAGGTTAATGGGGAAAACTGGAAAAACAGTGAGGAAGGAATGGAATCAAATGACAGTTACATGAACTCAAACAAACCAATATAATCATTCAATTTCAGTTATCAGGAAATAATCCCAGGTTTTAAGAAAAACAAACATTGCAGTAAAATGAAAAGGAACTCAGTGAAAAGTTTAGAGATTGCATTCACAGTTGCTATCAAACCTATATCATTCGACCAACACATGTGTTAACTCCTCATTCTCAGGTTTATAGGAAAACCATATCAGTCATTCATTTGAAACTCAACCAAATGCCTAGATTCTCATTAACACATCAAAAAGCCAATTCGAATGTAAAAAAAAATTGAACTAATATGAACAACCAATCATGTGGGGATATTAATCAGTTGAAAACATAAATTTAAACAGGGGATTTAGGTTAGGAAAATATCTGGAATAACCAGTATCAGAAAGTATCAGCCATATGTTGTTCGAACCCCATTCGAAACCAAATTCCCACATTAAACCCAATCCAAACAATGTAAACTAATCTAATATAGTTATACATTATAATTAGGGGCTAAACAACAATTAAAATCATGATTTAAACTAAATTAAACTGAAACAAATCACAGAGAACCAACACATACACAGCACTGTCCTGGACTGTACAGTGACGAACCCATGCACACACGAATACGTGTTCGACACGACACGAGGACTCGTGCAACTCGAGGAACCTCGTGTCAGTCATGGACACAGCGTGTGTGTTGAGTTTCAAGAGCCAAAGTGGCGTGTGCACTGCACAGCAAGCCCCGAGTAGCAGGGGAAGCTCCCTGCCCCCGCGCGCGCGTGCACGACCGCGTGTCCACGTGTCCGTGCGACTCGACACGATGCTAAATCGTGCTCAGTGCAGTGAAAACGCATAAGCAAGGTCAAGATCTATTTTCCTATTCGAACACAATCCAGAAATTAGGTCGAAATGCCCTTTGAGGCATTTCGTCGAACACGTTCCTATACACGCTGATACGTGTCCGATACGGACACGTAATGGGCTCAAAATCTAGGGTTTGCCTATCCTACTGTTAGGTTAGGGCTAGGGCATCCTAGTAATGAAATAAAACAGTAAATTCATGGATTAGAATAGATTATACCTATTGATGTGCAAAGCTCACAAAAGCCCCAAATGGAATGGTTCTCCAAGCTTCAAAAACTCCCACAAATTGTCCCTACTCTGAAATATTCTTACACAAACAGAAAGAACAGAAGAATTAGGTCCTAATGCAATTGATTTGGAGGAAAATGGAGTTGAAATAGATTTTCTATGGATTAGGGAAGATGGAGACTCACCTCTTTCTAAACTTGCACAAATCCCAATGGAGGCTAGCCCTAATTTCTAGGAGCATTTAAATAGGGGGGGGGAGGACCTAATGTGGCCGGCCAAGTGGCTGAAATGGGCTAGGGTTTGGGTTGGTTCATGGTATGGGCCTATGGGCTATTAAGGCTTTAAGTCATATAATGACTTGTGATTTCACAAGCCATTCCTTAATCAATCTAACTCCAAATTTTCCCAAACTAATTCTAATGAATTAAAAGCCACTAACTTAGGTCAAGCTAGGGTTACTTAACCTAACCAAGTAGTCATGACCTAGGTTAGCCTATAGGACAGTCTCCTAAGTCAACATTAGTCAAAGTCAACTATAGGACCAAAATCAATTATACTAAAAATCACTAAAAATCATATTAATTCTAATAAATCTATATAATACATAATAATTCCAAATTAATTCCAAAATTTTGAAAATGACCAAAATAGCCTCAAGCTAGAAAAGTGGTAGTGACAAATCTACCCCCCTTAAAATAATTTCGTTCTCGAAATTAAAGGCGAAACTAAACTGCTGAGAAGGATAGAAAAGTATACCTCAAGGTCCAAAAGATAGGGGTACCGCTCGCGCATCTCATCCTCCCGCTCTCAGGTAGACTCTCCTGGAGAATGATGCCTCCATGCGACGCGTACCAAGGGTATCACCTGGTTCCTCAATACCTTCTCTCGGCGATCCAGAATCTCCACAGGCTGCTTTGGATAACTGAGAGTAGGTCCAACCTCAATCTCCGAATGATCGAGCACATGGCTGGGGTCAGCCACGTACCGTCTCAACTGTGATACGTGGAATACGTTGTGAACTCCCACTAGTGCAGGTGGCAAGTCTAGCCTGTATGCCACGTCACCGACTCTCCCGCTGATAACGAAAGGGCCGATGAAGCGCGGGCTAAGCTTCCCACCTCCACCAAAACGTATCGTACCACGAGTCGGATATATCCGCAGAAAAACCATGTCTCCAACCTAATCACAAGCAAGGTCTCAAGTTACTAAAAATCAAACACGATCAATCATACAAAACACAAAATACAACCTACTTCTAATCCTATCTCTAAATCTGTACCTCAAACTCCAACGGCCTCCGGTGGCCATCGGTCCAGTACCGATGTCTGTCCTGCACCACGCGAAGTCTGTCCCTGATGAGCTTCACCTTCTCGGCTGCGTCAACAACTATCTCTGGTCCCAGTAAAGCTCGCTCTCCAACATCATCCCAAGATAAGGGTGTACGACACCTACGCCCGTACAGAGCCTCAAACGGTGACATCTCAATGCTGGCCTGATAACTGTTGTTGTAAGCAAACTCCACCAAATGTAGATGATCCTCCCAGGAACCTCCAAAATCCAGGACGTACGTCCGCATCATATCCTCAAGTGTCTGAATAGTCCTCTTTGACTGTCCGTCCGTCTGGGGGTGGTATGCAGTACTAAACTTGAGCTGAGTGCCCAGACTAGTCTGCAGACTCCTCCAGAAATGGGAAGTAAAGCGACTATCCCGATCTGAGACTATGCTGACGGGAACTCCGTGAATCCTGACTATCTGCCTCATATACAACTCCGCAAGCCTCTCTGTAGACGTACCCACCTTGAATGGCAAGAAGTGGGCCGATTTGGTCAACCTGTCAACGATGACCCAAATCGCGTCTTTCCCTCCTGGTGTACGCGGCAACCCTGATACGAAATCCATGGTGATATGTTCCCACTTCCACTCTGGAATGGGCAACGGCTGCAATAATCCTCCGGGCCTCTGCCTCTCTGCCTTGACCTGCTGACAGATCAAGCATCTAGCTACGAAGTGGGACACCTCCCGCTTCATCCCGTACCACCAGACATGCTCTCGCAGATCCCTGTACATCTTGTTGGCACCAGGATGTATAGAGTACTGTGATCTGTGAGCCTCCTGCATGATCTGCTCTCTGAGCTCCCCGCTAGGCACACATAACCTGGAACCGTGTCTCAGGGCACCATCCTCTGCAAGTGAAAACTCGTCATCCGCCAATCCTGCACGAACCTGCTCTCGGATACACCGCAGAGCCACATCCTCGAACTGTGTCGCCTTGATCCTGTCTATCAAGTCCGACTGTATCTGAAGGCCCCATAACTGCATATGCATTCCGGGAACAATCACCTCAATCCCAAGGCTCTCCAAGTCTGCAAGCAAGTGCCGATCCATAGTCAAACACATGGCTGTCGGATACCTACTCAAGGCATCGGCAACTACGTTGGCCTTCTCCGGGTGATACTGAAGTGAGATGTCAAAGTCCTTCATCAACTCTAGCCATCTGCGCTGCCTCATGTTGAGCTCTTTCTGTGTAAACACATACTTCAAGCTCTTGTGATCTGTGAAAATTTTCACCCTCTCGCCATACAGATAGTGCTTCCACAACTTCAAAGCAAAAATCACCGCTGCCAGCTCCAGGTCATGGGTAGGGTAATTCTTCTCATGGGGACGTAATTGCCTGGAAGCATAGGCAATCACCTTCCCATGCTGCTGCAAGACACAACCCAGCCCCTTCCCTGAAGCATCACTATAAATAGTGAATCCATCTGATCCTGAAGGCAATGTCAGAATCGGATCTGTCGTAAGCCGCTTCTTCAACTCATCAAAAGCTGCCTGACACTCCTCTGACCAAACAAACTCAGTATCCTTTCGGGTCAACCGTGTCAACGGCTCTGCAACCCGGGAGAAATCCTGCACAAATCTCCTATAGTATCCTGCCAGTCCCAGGAAACTCCTGATTTCTGCCACTGAAGTCGGCGCTGTCCAAGCCTCAATTGCTACAATCTTCTTGGGGTCAACTGAGATACCATCTCCAGTCACCACATGCCCCAAGAAGTCCACCCGGTCCAAGAAAAACTCACACTTGGAGAGTTTTTCATAAAGCTGCTCCCTCATGAGAGTCTCTAGCACTATCCGCAGATGCTCCTCGTGCTCCTCCTCTGTCTTGGAATATACCAAGATATCATCAATGAACACCACCACGAACTTGTCCAAGTACTGGTGGAACACCTTGTTCATTAGATTCATAAACACTGCTGGTGCATTGGTTAGCCCAAACTGCATAACCAAAAACTCAAACTGCCCATACCGCGTCCTGAAAGCGGTCTTGGGAATATCCTCCCTCTTCACCTTCACCTGGTGATAACCTGACCTCAAATCAATCTTGGAGAACACCCGAGCTCCGCTCAACTGATCAAAGAGATCATCGATCCGCGGCAGTGGGTATCTGTTCTTGATCGTCAGGTTGTTAAGTGCCCTGTAGTCGATACACATCCGTACCGACCCATCCTTCTTGGGTACGAAGAGTACCGGTGCACCCCAAGGTGAAGAACTCGAACGGATGAAGCCCTTGTCCTGCAGCTCATCCACCTGCTTCTTCAGCTCCACCAATTCACTGTTGTTCACTCGATAGACATGCTGGGAGATCGGTTCCGCGCCGGGAACCAAGTCTATCGAGAACTCTACATCTCTGTCCGATGGAAGCCCTGACAACTTCTCTGGAAATACGTCCATAAACTCTGCGATCAAGGGATGCGGAGCCACCTGCTCCTCGACTGATGCTCCACAGAAGACTCCGTCGTCCTGCTCTGCCTGCCGCCTGGTGTACTCAAACTCTGGCTCTCCTGGCGCCCCGAACAAAACTCTACCCCCTTGGCAATCAATGCGGGCGTGTTGTCTACTCAGCCAGTCCATACCTAATACTATATCGTAGTTCGGTAATGGCATGACGAGTAAACTCACTCCCAACTCTCGGCCTCCCAATAAGACGCTCCGCCCTCTGCAAACATCACTCACGAGGATGACCCCACCCCCGGTCGTGATCTTGCAGGTCCTAGGCAATGGTTCAGAAACCGGACTGTGTCTAATAGCATACGATACTGACACAAAGCTGTGGGAAGCCCCGGAATCAAAGAGTGCAAATGCTGGAAGGGAATCTAGGAGAACCGAACCTGCTATCAGCTCTCCGATGGCCTCGGCATCATCAGCTGCCATGGCGAAAGCTCGCCCCTGCTGTCCACCTCGTGCCTGCTGCTGGTGCTGCTGGAACCTCTGCTGCTGGGTCTGTAGTGGCCCTCTCTGCTGGCCTGCTGGAGCCTTGGCTCCACCTCCCTGAGCTCCTCGCCCAAAAGTCCCAGGGCAATCCCTCAACTGGTGATCTCCCGCACCACAAAGAAGGCACTTGCCTAGCTTCTTCCTGCACTCATGGATCATGTGCCCCGGCTTCTTGCAGAAGGCACAAACGACTACCTGCTGCTGACGGGGTGCCTGCTGCTGATGCCTCTGCTGCTGCTGCACCTGCTGAAAAGGTGCACGACCCTGCTGCTGATACTGCTGAGCTGGCCTCTGCTGCTGATACTGCTGCTGGAAGTGAGGCCTCTTGGCCTGCCCCTGACTGCTGCTGCCACCCTGGAAGTCACGACCCCTCTTCTGCTTCAGCCCTAGGTCGTCCTCCGCCGCCATGGCCCCAGAAAATATCTCAGCAAATGTGGCGTTCCGGTCGCTCTTAGTCAGCGACCGAGCCTCTCTAATCAGACCTCGGCGAAACTTTCTCGCCTTCGTCTTCTCAGTCAAGTCATCAATAAAACGAGCCAGTCTACAAAACTCCGTAGCATACTCAGCTACCGTCTGGTTCCCCTGAACCAGAGCCTCGAACTGTGCCTCGATACCTCCCAAGGCCACATCAGGAAAGAACTGCTCCTTAAACAGCTCCTTGAACTGGGCCCAAGTCTGGCCCTCAACTCCCACCCTGGGATCTGTCTGATACCACGCACGGGCCAAATCCTGCATCTGGCTGCCCGCCGCCTCGATCTGGAGTCGAGCTGGTATCTCTGCTAGTCGGAAGATCTCCTCAATGTGCTCTATCCAGTCGTCTGCAACATTGATGCCCTCTGTGCCGAAGAACTCCCGAGGGTGCATCTTCTGGAAGTCCTGAATGTCCTTCTCCCTCCGACGGGGCTACAGCTGGGTCCCCTGAGCTGTAATCATCTCGACTGTAGTGCGAACCAGCTGGTGTGCCTCATCGATCCCCTGACGGAAATCTGCAGTCTGCCTCGTCTGCTGCTGCTGGTGGGACTCAAGGATCCTCTCCACGAAGGAGAAGAGATGTGCAGCATCTACCATCCCCGTAGGCGGAGGCTGCTGCGGTGGAAGGATCTCAGGAATCACAACTGGCCTCCTGACTGGTGGAGGTGCTCCTCCAAAAGCTGCAGAGACACCGACTCCTGAGGGCTGCACTGGCCCTGTGGCACTGGGAGCTGGCTGCTGGATACGAGAGGTGGCAGACCCCTCTCCAGCATCTCCCGTCACGGGGCGATCGCGTCTCAACCATCCTGGAGACACAGATCAAACAAGAAACAATTACTGAGAATGAATCGAAATATCAAAGGAGGACAGTTAAAATTTCTAAGGAGACAATAAGCAGCAAAATAGATATACGGAATCTGATAAGGAGTTTTTCTAGTGTGATTGAGTACCTTCAAAAATATACTAATTCCTACTGCAGGCTGCAGTGATATTCTAGTTCGAATACCACTACATTTTCAACCTAGACCTGCATGGGCCACCACTAAAAACGTGTCACGACCCGCACCCTAGAGTAAGTGCACGAGACGTGGGTACGTCCAGCCTACGCCGCAATGTCGGCGGTAGAACGCTGTCCTAGGTCACAACATCTAACAGTTGAAGGTAATAACAGTTATACTCCCCGAATGGGGGTGACATAACAGAATATAACTCAATCACAGTTAAGGTAGAACATGAAAGGAAGATAGATAGATAATAAAAGATGCAAGATCCAAAACCACAGAAAATACAGTAGAGAGAAGCTAAGTGTCTATGATAAACTCCACAACATCCAGACATAATACAGATCCCAAATGTATATACAACTCAACTCCAAATACTAAGATATAAGATAAACTAACTATGGAGCAACTGTCTCTACTGCTAAGGGATCTGACTGGAAGTCCGGATCGCAAGTGTCCTCTAAGGTTGTCCCATAGTAAGTGTCTAAGCAGGCCTCCTCCTCGTCCTCTGTAAAATTTTCAACAGGTCCAATCAGGACGGGAACGAGCACATATCTCTCAAACAGTTCATAGCAGGTTAGGAGTATAAATCATGCAATAGAGTAAAATACAGGAAGTGCTGAATGGAAGTACGAGTAAACAGGAGATATTTTGTAACTGAAAGTAAATACATGATAATAGAGACTGTAAGTGACTACGTGATTTAGAGTACAATATGGTTATGTAAACGGCTTAGGGGCACATGAATACAAATAATGAGGCACATTTATACAGCTACTGGGGATAATGATCACATAACCAATTCTACTCACCCCGTCCCAATCAATACACAAGGATCCGTTCAAGTTACGTTATAAGCACATGAATACAGCTAAAGATATGTGACTCATGTAATGAGTAGTACATGAGGCACATGAAAGTACATGAGAACATGTAAAAACATGAACTAGTACGAGTACAAGGAGTACCTGATGCACATGATAAAGTACATGAACATAAAATACCCGATGCACCCGTAGAGGGATAACATCTCAGGAAAGGATCCATATAGTACTAATCCGTGAAGATACGTGTCAGCATCATGTAGAGTAATCTAGAGCAAGAATATAGTCCAGACAGGTATGAAAAGATCAGAGAATGTACTCGCCTGCTAACTGAATGTCCAAGATGAAAGTACTGTTCGAGGAGTGGTGTCTGGCTCCTATTTAGAACAGTACAAGTCACAACAAGTCCAGAATAGTAATGAAATGCACTACAATGCGTACTACATGAATCTAGGTCAATCTAGACCAAAGTCAACTCTTGGTCAACTCTGGTCAACCCTAGAAGTCAAACTAGGTCAACCAAGTCAAACCTAAGTCAAACTAGTCTAACTAGTCTATTCTAGGTCTAACAAGCCATTCTAGGTTCTATCAAGACTAATCTAGGCTTACTAGGGAATAACATGCCCTAACAATCAACCCATAACATATATCTACATGTCATATATATCTAACCTATATTACACACATTAATATATCATGCAATCTAATATAGGATTATACCTAACATGTAGGCTACCTATATTCATATTACACCTACATTTCATATATCCAATATATATTATAATCTAATATAGGATACACACATTAACATATAAATACACATATCAACCATACACTATATCGTATATATACATTAGCACACACACATATATATAGGAACCTATATATATGTCTCAATTCATATATATATATATACATATTAAAAGAGAGAGGGGGACACATGTTATATTGTTATCAAGTGTGTGTGTGTGTGAGAGTGAGGGTGTGAGGGTGTTTGTGTCCTGAGACAGTGTGGGTGATCCTGAAAACAGTGATGTGCTAGTGAGACATGGGAGTACATGACAGTGTATATATACTTGAATAAAACAGGGAAAACAGTCCAGGAAAACAGGAAATCAGTTTACAACAGTGGCTATGAACAGACATTCATTCCAGTTCAGCATTGAACAAAATCTCAGATTTGAATGGAAGGGAAACCATTCCTCAGCTATCAATTCAATTAAAAAGAAGATGGGAAATCAATAACTCAGCTAACAGTTTACAGTTAATCATTTGATTAGAAAAGGAAAGGAATTCAGTCCATAACAATCTAAACTTCATTTCAGTCCCTACCCAATCTCAGGAAAACAGGAAAACCTATTGCTAAACAGTGAAACAAACTCATGATACCAACACAGTTAATAAGAGAATGGGAAATCAATTCATAACTCAGGTTTTGAAATGAGGAACCCAATTCTCAGGTTAAGACAACCATCAATTCAGTCCACAGTTTTACCTGGAATTCAATCTCAGGTTAATGGGGAAAACTGGAAAAACAGTGAGGAAGGAATGGAATCAAATGACAGTTACATGAACTCAAACAAACCAATATAATCATTCAATTTCAGTTATCAGGAAATAATCCCAGGTTTTTAAGAAAAACAAACATTGCAGTAAAATGAAAAGGAACTCAGTGAAAAGTTTAGAGATTGCATTCACAGTTGCTATCAAACCTATATCATTCGACCAACACATGTGTTAACTCCTCATTCTCAGGTTTATAGGAAAACCATATCAGTCATTCATTTGAAACTCAACCAAATGCCTAGATTCTCATTAACACATCAAAAAGCCAATTCGAATGTAAAAAAAAATTGAACTAATATGAACAACCAATCATGTGGGGATATTAATCAGTTGAAAACATAAATTTAAACAGGGGATTTAGGTTAGGAAAATATCTGGAATAACCAGTATCAGAAAGTATCAGCCATATGTTGTTCGAACCCCATTCGAAACCAAATTCCCACATTAAACCCAATCCAAACAATGTAAACTAATCTAATATAGTTATACATTATAATTAGGGGCTAAACAACAATTAAAATCATGATTTAAACTAAATTAAACTGAAACAAATCACAGAGAACCAACACATACACAGCACTGTCCTGGACTGTACAGTGACGAACCCATGCACACACGAATACGTGTCCGACACGACACGAGGACTCGTGCAACTCGAGGAACCTCGTGTCAGTCATGGTCACAGCATGTGTGTTGAGTTTCAAGAGCCAAAGTGGCGTGTGCACTGCACAGCAAGCCCCGAGTAGCAGGGGAAGCTCCCTGCCCCCGCGCGCGCGTGCACGACCGCGTGTCCACGTGTCCGTACGACTCGACACGATGCTAAATCGTGCTCAGTGCAGTGAAAACGCATAAGCAAGGTCAAGATCTATTTTCCTATTCGAACACAATCCAGAAATTAGGTCGAAATGCCCTTTGAGGCATTTCGTCGAACACGTTCCTATACACGCTGATACGTGTCCGATACGGACACGTAATGGGCTCAAAATCTAGGGTTTGCCTATCCTACTGTTAGGTTAGGGCTAGGGCATCCTAGTAATGAAATAAAACAGTAAATTCATGGATTAGAATAGATTATACCTATTGATGTGCAAAGCTCACAAAAGCCCCAAATGGAATGGTTCTCCAAGCTTCAAAAACTTCCACAAATTGTCCCTACTCTGAAATATTCTTACACAAACAGAAAGAACAAAAGAATTAGGTCCTAATGCAATTGATTTGGAGGAAAATGGAGTTGAAATGGATTTTCTATGGATTAGGGAAGATGGAGACTCACCTCTTTCTAAACTTGCACAAATCCCAATGGAGGCTAGTCCTAATTTCTAGGAGCATTTAAATAGGGGGGGGGGGGGAGGACCTAATGTGGCCGGCCAAGTGGCTGAAATGGGCTAGGGTTTGGGTTGGTTCATGGTATGGGCCTATGGGCTATTAAGGCTTTAAGTCATATAATGACTTGTGATTTCACAAGCCATTCCTTAATCAATCTAACTCCAAATTTTCCCAAACTAATTCTAATGAATTAAAAGCCACTAACTTAGGTCAAGCTAGGGTTACTTAACCTAACCAAGTAGTCATGACCTAGGTTAGCCTATAGGACAGTCTCCTAAGTCAACATTAGTCAAAGTCAACTATAGGACCAAAATCAATTATACTAAAAATCACTAAAAATCATATTAATTTTAATAAATCTATATAATACATAATAATTCCAAATTAATTCCAAAATTTTGAAAATGACCAAAATACCCTCAAGCTAGAAAAGTGGTAGTGACAGGACTAATGCAAAATGTTCCTACATCGGCTACACCACCAAGTGGGTATCTCAATAGAATGCTTTGCATGTGTTGAGGTGTGCACATGGGGTGTGGTGAGACACATGTGGGTGCCATGTGGGGGTGTTTCCTAGAAGGGAAAATGATTGACTCCTCAAGGAAATATGTTGCTTTTGGTCGCGCTGATGCGGACTCGGGCACGAGCTCACGGGCGCAAAGTGGTGCGTCGTGCATGCACGGGCGTGTGTGCGGGAGTGGGCGCGGACTGGTGCATACTCCGCTGATTGCGGGATGATCTAAAATATCAAACTTATTTTTGAGTGTTAGTATTTTAGTCCCACATCGGATAGGAGAAGATGTAAAGTCTCTTTCCTCTCTATAAATAGAGCCCCTGGTCTTCTTTTGGAGACACAAAAATATTAAAGAAAATGGAGCCCGTTGAGTTAGGGTGCCCGTCAGAGTTACAAAAAGTTGACTACGAGCGTTCCAGAAGTTCTTTGAGAACTTGATGGTTCCTGGGAGCAGATCGCGGTGGGCGAATCTTTTTTTGAGCAACAATGGTCTTTACCACCCAGCAAGAATAATAATTTATTATATCTTCTTCTCCTTTCTTCTTCTATTTTGTAATACGTGATGTCCCAATTGCAACACGTTTGCAAAGAAGAACGCTCTTTCTAGTAGTTTGTATTGGAGAGAGGAAATTGTAATCTGAAAGGATAGTAGTATTCAGTGGCTTTAGGATCTTTTGGAGAGCAAACTTGTTTACCAGAATCTCCAAAATTCTAAGGATCTTTTGGAGAGCTAACTTGTTTGCCAGAATCTTCAAAATCCTAAAGCTCAGAACAGAGAGCAAACTTGTTTGCAAGAAGTCTCTGCTTATGATCGTTCAACTCAGAACATAGAGCAAACTTGTGTGCAAGAAGTCTTTGCTGATCGTTCTAATCAGAACAGAGAGCAAACCTGTTAATGAGAAGTCTCAGTTTCTGATCGTTCTATTCAAAACAGAGAGCAAACTTATTTGCGAAAAGTCTCTGCTTTTGATTGTTCTACTCAGAACAAAGAGCAAACTTGTTTGCGAATTTTTTTTGCTTCTGATCGTTCTAATTTGAACATAGAGCAAACTTGTTTGCAGGATGTCTCTGTTTTCTGATCGTTCTTCCATCTAGATCTGTTTCAGGGAATAACAAATAGTTCAAGGCTATTTTTGTTTAATTGAAAGGATTACCTTAGTTTTGTCCTTGAAGGTTCTAATACTCCGATAACAATACCCACATGTTTAGGATGGTCTGCACTATTCGGTAAATGAAACCTGAAACCTAGATCGAACCTCTAACTAGAGGGTGCTTGCTTATTTTCTTTATTTGAATTTGACAATTTGTAGATCTTTTGAACATTTTTTATTTTGCTCCTTTTGTTGACACTTTAGCTGGTTTGTTTTTAAATTTTCAGTACTCACTTGAGAGGTGCATTTATTTCAAGTGTGATAAATTTCGGCCTAGGTGGCCGCCGGCCGCACCGAAAACCCCCTTGGCGGCGGTCCTATGCGGATTTCGTCCCTAGGCGGTATTCGGCTGATTTTTTTGAAAATTTTCAAAAAAAATTCGAAAAAAATATCATATTTAAAATTTCAAAAAAATAAATAAAAATTCAAAAAATTCAAAAAAAATACAAATTGTACCTGTTGTTGTTGCTGTTGTTACTGTTGTTGCTGCCAGTGTTCTAAAAATCGGCCTAGGCGCCCGCCTAGGCGCTAGGTGCCGGCCCACCGCACCGAAAACCTCATAGGCGGCGGGCTAGGCGGGCCCTAGGCGGCCGTGTTTTTTGATTTTTTTGATTTTGATTTTTAGATTTTGTTTATTCTTAGTTGTATTTTTGATATTTGTTTGGGTTTTAAGATAATATTTGGATTTTAGAACATTGAAATTTCAAATTTCAAAATTTCTAAAATTTTTAAAAAAAAATCTAGGCGGCCGCCTAGACAGCGCCTAGGCGGGCTAGGCACTAGGCGGACCTCCGCCTAGCAATTTTTAGAACACTGGCTGCTGCTGTTGTTGCTGTTGCGGAGGCATGTCGTGTTGCGGAGGCATGTCGTATGAGGTGGAGAGGAGATGAGAGGAGAGGAGAGGAGGTGGAGGACCTGGAGATGGGAGACTCTCCCTCCTCTCCTCCCCTTAAATTTTAGGTTAGGTAAGAAAAAAAACTGAAAAAAACGAATCCTTTGATAGGGATTCGAACTCTTAACCACCGACAACCACAACAACTTAAGCCCAACCCTCTAGCCACAAGAGCACATAAGCTTTTGTGTCATTATAATACATACAAACTATTTACATCTATACATGTTAAAAAAAATAAAAAGCGCCTAAGGCAGCCCTCCGGCGCACCAATTCCACATAGTGAAATTTAGAACATTGTTTATTTCACAATTGTAGAACCATTTGGTTCTGTTTTGGGTTCGACTCATTGACATTTGTATCTTGCAAAGATGCAACCCCCTTCATAATAAATTGGGCATATAACCACAACATGATATGTTGCATCTGACCTTCACAAGATGATTTACGAACTGACTGAATATCTACTATACTCTCACTCGTATTAGGGGAACTCTGTCAGTATTTTACGTTATACCACATCATAATCCTAAACTAAACCTATTTATGTGAACTTTTGATGCACTTATGATGTTACTAATCAACATAGCAATTGCTTTACAATTTTCTTGCAGGTGCTTAGGGCTATGCAACAGTCTGATTCCTGTCGGCCTGCAATTTTTGCAATGTCAAACCCTACGATGAATGGTTGCCTTACTTAGTGCCTAGCATTTCCCCACAACTTAAGCATAATCAATCATATTCTTCCATAGCATTTGTATTAAGTGCAATTTTGTTCTTTCGTTGAAACAGCTGAATGCACGGCTGCGGATGCATTCAAACATGCAGGAGAAAATATAATATTTGCCAGTGGGAGTCCATTTGAAGATGTTCCTTTGGGTCAGCAGTGTCTTTTTTGTATATTTGTTATCTTTAAGAATAACTAGAAATCTCATGTGGTTTGTGGATTTTTGTTTTTTTCAGGAAATGGAAAAGTAGGATATGTTAACCAAGCAAATAACATGTATTTATTTCCTGGGTATGACCACTATGTCTATCTTTTATATAATATTATAATATTATCATCATTATCAACATTTCTAACGTTATTTTACTGATCAAGTTAATATAAAATCAGGATTGGATTAGGAGCTCTACTTTCTGGTGCTCGCCTGATTTCAGATGGGATGCTTCAAGCTGCAGCAGAATGGTAAATAATATTCCTGGGATATTCATAACAAAATGCTGATTTAGATATGCTTATGATGTATAACTTAGAGTCTGGTAATAATGGACACAAATGTAAGGCATCCCATTTACCAAGTGTTATAAGTCAAAGTTGCTGGAGGGTGAAGAAATAAATTAAAAAAAGTGAATTAAATAAAGGGTCTCCCATTGCCATGAGGCTCTGGCTAATCAAGGGTCTAAGGAGGGTCAAGATGTAGAAAACCTTACATGTGATTTTAAAGAGGCTATTTTTCAGACTTTGAACATATCTAAAAATTGGATAAGTAAAACGATTCCAGCATACCGGCATGCATATTCTGGAAAATCAGATATGGTGCATGCTTGGAAAATAACTGATTAGTAAAGGTTCTGCTACACCTACTTATTCTTTCACTGGTTTAAAACCAGCATATATTTTTGTGGAACCACGACTGACATTTGCTTTTATGAACTATATACACTACTGAGAGGACGAATGAAGCCTTAATTCTACAAGTTAGAAAGCATAGCAACCACTTATAAGCATAGCTTGCCTTGAGAAACTTCCATCTATACTCCTTCCACTGAGTTCTATTTTATTTCCATGATTGAAGCTCCTCCTCCCTTAGTTAAGCATGGACTTAGAGCTTCCTCTACACTCTCCATGCCCTACCATATGTACATTGTTCTGGCCAACACTTATCACAATATCCAGTCAGCGGTGTCACATTTGATGCGCTGGAAGTTCAACCGAGATCACAGAGCTTCAGGTCTTGTTTGACATGATATCAACCTGATAGCATCTTGGACTTGGTTCCTGGATTTGACATGCTAGAACAACAACAGCAACAAAGCCTATATTTGGCAATTTTGTTTCTTTTTCTTCCATTCTTCTCCTTTAGAGCCTGTTTATTCTCTACAAAACACCATTACTTAAATATAGTTTGTTTAGACATACCCATGTTCAAACATCTCCTTTGCCTAATATCTGGCCACTCCTAACATATGCATCTATTGGTCTCTGTTAGCTGTCTGAACTACCCAGACTATTTTTTATCATCTTATCCTCAATTCACACCATCTCCAACTAAACAAGAATATCCTCATTTCATCTCTTATTTTTCAATGTATTGCCAATCGTCCATTTTAACGTTCTCCTGGATTTGACATGCTGTTAGCAGAAAACATTGACAACTTGGAAGGATGTCTTAATTATATCTGATTTAACTGCTTTTTAGGCTGGTTGTTGAATTGGTTTAATGTCATCTTGAATGTTAGAGATTCAGAGTTCTCATCTTCAGCCAAGGGTGAGAATCAGAGTTAAAATTTACAGTTACTATTCTTCTATGGGTAAAAGATGGTATTCCAATATTTTTGTTAGAGGTTGTTTATTCTCTATAAAACACCATTACTTCCTTAATTATAGTTGGTTTAGACATACCTAAGTTCAAACAGCTCCTTTGCCTAGTATTTGGCCACTCGTAATATATGCATCCATTGGTCTGCCCGTCTCAACTGCCATTTTTTCTCATCTCTTCAATCGCACCATCTCCAACTAAACAAGGATACCCTCATTTCATATCTTATTTTTTAGTGTATTGCCAATCGTCCATTTTAACATTCTCCTGGATTTTACATTATTTTAGCAGAAAAACTTGACATCTTGGAAAGATGTCTTAATTATCTCTGATTTAACTGCTTTTTAGGCTGGTTAATCGGTTTAAAGACATTAAGTGCTAGAGATCTGGAGTTCTCATCTTCAGCCAAGGGTGAGAATCAGAATTCAAATTTGCAGTTACTATTCTTCTATGGATAAAGATGGTATTCCAATATTTTTGTTAAATCCTTTAACCAGGTGATGTAGTCATTGCCAGTGCATTATGCAACATGATTTCATTAGCTAGAAGGATGGAATGACGAAAATAGTGCTTTTGTCTAGTAGTTTTCAATCTGAATGGGGCCTCGCACCTCTGTGATGTTATTGAATTTACATAGCTTGTAACACAAGTTCATTTAACATAATGTCATTTAAACTTACATGCGTTATGATGTTATTCTGTTGTCAATTTGGAGATTATGAATTTCTATTTTACTTTTCTAAATTTCTAATTATGTTATTTGTTAAATCTCTGACTAATTACTTTGTTAAAAACAGCCTGGCATCTTATATGACAGAGGAAGATATTGCCAAAGGTGTTCTTTTCCCTTCCATCTCAAGGTAAATGTCATATTGGTTCAAAGCTTTGCTTCCTTTACCGCATTCTCTTGGGAGTGTGATTCTTTCTTTCATTTTCTTCACTTTCTGTTTCCGTGTTTGCTTTTTCTTTTTGCTCTTCTTCTTATTCTATTTAAAATATTTGTAACTGTACGAAATAATTATCTGCTGCAAATATTTGAAACTTGATTCTCATGCTCTATGCCGATGAACTTGCAAGGCATAATATGAGCCCAGAGGAACAATATTGAACTTGTCAAACTGCTGACTTATTTCAAATGCAACTCTTTTATTTATCTATTATGCGGATGCCTACTTATATTACATGCAATGCCATCATTTATCTATCAGCTTTTAGCTAAAACTCCTTCCATGCCCATCATGACAGAGCCAATATTCTTTGGATGTTTATTTAATCTAACTTCAGTATGTTTATTTAAGATGCAAGTATCCCCTACTAACTTGAGATGTTGCTACTAAATGCATTCACACTATGCAGCATCAGGCACATCACAACTCAAGTTGGAGCAGCTGTTGTGGAAGCTGCCGTTGCTGAAGAGCTTGCTGAAGGACATGGTGATGTTGATCCCAAAGAGCTGTCACACATGTCAAAGGTACTCCCCGTTGTCATTTATTATTCAGATGTCCGTACAATTTGTTTCATGAAATCCTCAGTTGTAGGAGAGGGTGAGGCCAGTAACTAAATGTCAAGTGACTTAATAACCCTGTTTACTTATTTTCTTTCTTTCAGGAAGATAAAGTGGATTATGTGGCTCGTAACATGTGGTACCCTATCTACAGTCCACTTGTTCATGAGAAGTGAAGCTGGTATTTTATCGGTCACCAGTCTTCCCTCGTTTTTCTATGTATTAGCCATATGGGATGCTATCGAGGTAGAGAGCTTACTATTAGCTCATCAATGTGTTAATTCATCAAATACCATAAGTACTTAGCTAGAATAATTATTTTTGTGGCAACTGTTCGTGTCAGATGCACCGACACAGTGATCAACTGAGTGCATGTTCGAATTCAGAAGGTTTTGAAGTTAAACTCTTGATTGTGTGTATAAGGGATGTTTTGAGGTGATTTTGCTGGTCTGTTACAACTGCTATTGATTTATGGAGGTTTCTAACGTCTGCCTTGTTAGCAAGATGAGTTATTGATAGGTGGCATGTGTTGTGCAACTTGTGTTACTTTTTCTCGTCATTTACTTCATTTGGTGCTTTGAATTGTCTTGGAAATCGAACGGAGATAGGCCTACGATCTCGTCTCCCACTTTGATCTTTCCATTTACTTGGCATGGAACAGTTGGTATTCTTTCTAGAGAAATATTGACATGTGAGCCATGAGTGTGCCACATTGTATGAACCATGGCTGGCCACATTACAGTGAGCCAGAGGCACATGAGTACCTAACCAAGTACAGTGTGACATGTGAATCGACATTGCTGCATGTTCACAAGAGGCTCTATTTGGTTACTCGAGAATGAAACGAAGTACTAGATATAAAAGTAGCAGTATTTGGGGTTAATTAGACGAGAGCAGAGTTGCTGTCCCATTTATCTTATTCCAATTCTATTCCCCTTCCTATTACATGTGGGCCATGGGATGTGGGTCATGGGAGTAGATAAGTGGATGATGATCCACATGTAATAGTGAGGATGGCATAATTGTGATAGAATAAATGAGACAACAGATCTGCTCCCTAATTAAACTTGGGTCTCATAAATATTTGAAAATTAGTGTCCTAAAGATGTTCAACTTAGAATTTGGGTTCTAAAATGATGGATGTATGCTGATCATTCAAAATCTGTTAATAAATAAATTGAATTAGAATTCATGGGCAAGAATGTTTCTACGATTCTAGTCAGGATCCAAATTTGGGTCAACCATTTTCAGAACCGACACTAATTTTCGAATATTTTGTGACCTAGTATTTATTATACGCAAATTTTGCTGCAAGCCCACACTCCACAAAAACAAAATGCCTTTCTGTACCGCACATTCCCACTTCCAAATCCCTCTCTAGTATTCAAAACTCAACCAAAGAAAGAAGATAAAAGCAAAGTAGCATTTCCAGCAGCAACAGCAGCAGTACCAGAGCCAACCACTCTTCCCAGAATACCCCCTCCCTTTTCCCAAAATGCCCTCCTCCATCCCCTCCCTTCCCATCACCTCTCCTTCCCGTCAACCCCTCGCCCGTCCACTCCTCCCTCCTCTCTCCAAGAGCTTCCCTCTCTCCAGTTGCGGCTTCCTCGATCGGTCTTCCAATGGTGAGCTCTTCTCTGCAACTTCGTAAAGTCCGCAACTTTGTTGGTTAATTGTTGGGTTCAGTTGATGCAGTGAAGACTAAGAGCATTGGCTTTGGTTGGAGGAATCGAGGATGGAGCTGTTTGTCGAGTATCAATGGCGTGGTCTCCAATTTTGATCCGTCGGAGAGTGGAAATGTGAAGAAAAGGTGCAATCTTTTTTTTTTTTCCCTCTATTTACTAAGTAGTGAAGCTCTGGGCAACAAGAATGTGAACATTTTATATTGAATATGAAGAACTCAAATGTCTGCTTGCTCTCTGTTGGAACAATTTTCTGTATAGGAAATGAGTTTTTATTGTTTGCGAAGTGTTCCTTCTCATGTTATCGATGGATAGGAAAGTTTGAAGACTGATTGATCACTTTTGGTTACTTAGGCCATCTCCAATGGTGATTTCTAAAATTGAGTTTCTATCCTACTTGGCATTGTACTTTGAGGAGATTTCTATGTAAGAATTTCTATATAGAAATTTTACAAACAAAAATAATACTTTCCAATGGTTCTCCATTTCTATCCTAAGTGTCACAAAGTAAAATGTTCAATTTAATGGTGTGGGACCCAATAATAATTGTCATGAGAGAGGAAGAATTTCTATGAGAGTTTCTACATGTAGAAATCCTCATATAAATTTTCCATCCTACATCATTGCCGCCACCTAGGATAGAAATGATGATAGAAACCACTATTGGGAGAAGTTTTTTCTAAAATGGATTTCTTCCATAGAAATAAGGAAGATAGAAACCCCCATTTGAGATGGCCTTACAAGACGGACACATTTGACTATTTCAAAGCATCGGTGGTCTTTTTTCCCCTAAAATAGTGGCACGGAGTTTCATATTAGAACAACATAACTTTACATCTCTCAGATTCTCGCCATAACTCTGAATTTTGGTGTAGTGGCACTGTGCCAGGGACTTTAACATGGTATGAGAGGCACCTAAGTGTAGGACCGTTGAGCACCTCTAGAGGGGAGTAAATAGAGTGTGTACGTGTGCAACGAAAAATAATCACCAATTAAAAATATTAAGCAGTTATATATTATGGCAGATAAAAGACGGTAAATAAAATGCGGTAAAGTAAGAGTCAAGAATTCAAACTCGGTGAACACCACGATGTATACTGGTTTCCCTCTGAGAGGACTAGTCCAGTCGCGAGTACTCTTGCTCGCTGTTAATCTACTATGGCACAATCTTTAACTGAGCGCTTGCAACTCTTATAACACCGTGCTTGGCGATGAGTGCACGACCGACTTTACAACACCGTGCTTGGTGACGAGCGCACGATCGACTCCAGAAGGCAATTGGAAAACTGGAACGTTTTCTGAATACAGCCTCCGATGCAACTCTTCAACACCAAACTCTAGATTAAACAAAAACTGTACTGGCTTGGCTAAGAGTAGTAAAGGCTTAGATATGAAAGTAAAAAGCTCAGAATACTTTAAATAGAGAAGAGGAGATGAAATTGGATGATTGAAATGAATGGTAATCTCCTCTATTTATAGTATTTTTGGGGGACCGAACTCGGGCATAGTTCGGATGCTAGAATTTCGCATACGAATGTTGGATGCAGATTTGGTGGGAACTAAAATTCAAATAACCCAGACCGAACTCGGGCCGAACTCGGGCCGAACTCGGACCAAACTCGGTCAGAGTTCTGTCAGAGTTCTGCTGGGTCAAAACAGTAAGGAATGGACCAAATTTGCATAGTTTTGGGCTTTTTGGAATTGTGAATTTTTGGAATAAGTAGGTAGACTTATTTTTGTTTGTGGACTGAGGAAAACCTAAGCCAGTACCGATCCGATCAATCTCACATTTTTTTCTATACTCAATAAAAGGAAATACGGAATAAATATGAAAACTAATAGCCCATTTGATGACGTCTTTCTTCTGACATTTGAGCAGACTCATTTTTCCTTGACGGCAATCGTCCAAAGATAAACAGATCTGGAAATCTTCTTGTATTATGTCATCTTTGGCCCATTAATAATTTTTCGTTGCATATGTCCTGGTTTGAGCATGCTTACTGCTTGTCTGCAAGTATATGTAAGACGAAACAAAACAATATGATGCAGTATGATACAAGCATAGCAATATAATATAGACTATTTAGGACAATGCTAAGTTTAAGTAGCAATATGATAGTGATTACATGAATATTAGTGACATCACTAGTTAAACTTAATTGATTAGCCATATTCAAAAATATGATATAATCATTGGGCTAACAATCTCTCCTTTTTTTATTATGGCAAATCGGTTAAGTTAAAGATAGATACAATAGATACATATATCACTAATAAACACATATTACTAAAAAATTCTTTGATAACTTAAACTTATTTATCTCCTCCTTTGATATGATCAAAAAATAAGCTCCCCCGTAATAAGCTATAAAATGAAATCAATCATCAAAGAAGGAAGGCAGAAATAATCATGAACAACGATCAGGGTAGAAATTGAAAACAAACCATTCAAAATACAGTCTAAGAAAGAATATAACTATAGTTTTGAAGGAAACCAATATAGTAGAAATCAATCATTGGTCATAAATAATCCATGAGAGAAAAAATTCACAGATCTAGTATAACAATATAAAATACCAAATATAGAATATTTAGAAGATATAATACGACTTTTAACAGTGATAAAAAAATATGATTCACACTTTGCCCATACAAAATAGTGAATCATTTCTATAAAGAATATAATCATTGAAAAGAAATCAAAGCAGATATACTAGAATCTATACAAAATCTATACCAAAGTTCATGCATTTGAACTCAATTACCGTAACATGATATATGAATATTCATTAGATAAACAAGAAGGTATGGAGACAAAATACTTGAGAAGGAAAAATTCAGTCGACTTGAATGCTACCCCGCAAAGTATGTTCAGTCTAAATAAGATAATCATGAACTTTGAGATAAAATCTCAATAAGAAAAGCCAAATCAATTTAAACTCAACGAATCATCAAAACTAAATATATTTGGCAAGATAATTTAAAAAAAACTCGTAAAATGAGAGAATCAAGAAGAAATAATAATAATCATATATTCTCTCATAAAAATATCATGAACACAATCGATAAGAATTAAAAAAATAGACAGTAGGTCCATGATTGAACTAGGTATACCACATATTAAGAGTAAATAAATTGAAACAATTGATTTGCTCCCCCTTAAAATATGCGTATCTAGTTCAAAAATGATTTATATGCAAAAAAATAAATAATCACAATATCTGAGGAATATCCAAGATATGCATCTTTCTTTCGTTTGATCAAATGCATACAAAGTTCCAAACTTGAAACAAATATCATCTTTAGGCAAGTAAAAGAAATATCCAATAAATAAATGCTTAACGATGAACAAACAAAATATGTCTACAGTAATAAAAATAATTTCAAGACAGTAAAGAATTTTTGAAAACTGTCTTAACGCGAATAACATACAGATTCAAAACATCAGAGAGAAATCAAAATTTTGAAGATTGAATTTATTATGAAAAGTTGTCTTAATAAAATGTTTTTAGTCCTCAGACTGAAAACTAACGATTCTCGAATTTTTGTATCACGAAAACAACTTTAATAAAAGATCCATAGCCCATTTTAAGTAAATAAAAACAATACTAGATAAATGTCCAGAATAAATAGTATTCTAGATATATGGCATGTTAGGAGAATAATTGATTTGAAACAATTAACTGGTCCCCATTTTCATGGCTATATCCAAAATTAATAAATTTAAATTCCAGAGAAATATTTCCAGAAGTAGAAAACTAATTCATCAAAATATTAGGTCTTCTTATCAAAGTTCATTTCTTCCCTTTTAAAGCCGTAGCACGGTATCAATCGTATGCTTAAAGAAAAGAAACGCTTTGAGAGAGAGAAATTAAACTGACATCTCCCCAACAAAGAATTACTGCTATAGGCAGTTAGTAACTTGAATAAGAAGAGAATAATAAAATCTTTAAAAATATCATGAATACGAAAAACAATCATCTTTAGACAAAAGAGATAATATGCATTAAATGAACACTTATAATGAAACAATCAAAAAGATATTTCAATTTAGCATATATAAACTAAAATACAATGAATAATCATATAAGTCAAAAGATGACATAACTTGATCTATGCAATAAAATCTCACAATAGAAAAGTTAGATTAACACATGTTACCTTTTGTGAAAAATATAAAAAGATAATATTGTCCATCAAAATGAAAGTCCAAATCTAAAGATGAAATCCATATCTCTTTGCTTAGAGTTGAGATCAATCCAAGATTGTAGATCATTTTAGAGAATACAAAAATAAGTGCATCTACTAAAATCGAAAGATCTCAAACAACAACAAAAGAATCAAATCATTTGTAGCTATAAGCATAAGATGTATCCATTACTTATATCCTTATATGTGCTACAAAATCATTGGATAACAATATAAAGCATTTATAAATCAAAATATAGGGCCTAGATATGCTGATGTATTCTGGAACCTAGGGGACTGGGTTCAGTGCCTTGGAACCAGAACTACATAATTGTTCCAAGTAGACCTTAATAAATCTTAAGTCTATAAAGTATTGATCACTTTGGGTTAGCTGTAGTGGCCGATTCCCAGCTAGCGGTAGTCCGAAAACTAGTACACCGTGTCGTTTCATGCTATTTACACCTGTATGACAGAAGGACCCTTTCGGCTTGTACCCAAAATAATCTATACTTTTAAGAACTTAGATTTAAAAGAATATATACAGTATCATCAATCAGCATCGAAATCCAGAATTCCTAAATAAGATAAGTAAATCTCCAAAGAATAAACAAGGAATGATCATCAAGATTAAGATACTAAAAACTAGTTTTCAAAAAGTTTTCATAGTGCACAATAGAGATAAATATATAGTATAAGTGTGCACCAATAAACATATCAAGATAAAACAAACGATCTTAAAAGAACACTCACAAATAATCATGAGCAAGACATTAATAATTATTTCTTCTCAAAATCCCAACTTAAAGATATAAACTAAATAAATATCGAAAATTAGGAGACTACTAATATATATATATATATATATATATATATATATATATATATATATATAATTGCATACATGAAATAATTCAAATACGAGTCATGTATCCAAAATGTCAACCAAAAAGCCAAGAAAAATGTCATTTAAGAGAGGCTTTGAAGAAGAAGCTAATAAAGAAAAGAACACAAATTTGTTCAAAGAAATCAATAGCTAAAGTATGAGGTAAGCACAAGTTTAAAAATAACAAGTATAATTAAATACTTTTCAAAATAATATAGAACTTGAGCTAAACTCAATATCCCCCCATAAAGATATTTATACAAAAGTATATATCAATAGAATATATGAGCAATATATGAATGACAATATATGAAGTACTCATGTATCGTTAATAAACCTTGAAAAATTATCACAAGATCAAGAACATGTATAAATATGCTTTATTGGGCAAAGATGTAATTGATTCATAAGAAGTTACTCAAAATAAGATATAAGAATCAATAATGAATATATTATGTAAGCACAAGGTTAACATAAAAATATATGTATATATGTTTCGAGTAAAAAGAGACTTGTACTAAACAAACATACTCACAAAATACCGATTAAAGTAAATATGACATGTTAAAGACAAATCTGTAAGAAGTGACCATTTGAGAAATATTAAAGACAGAGAGTCAAAAATACATTAACTCTAGCTCCTATAGACTAGAGTGGTATGCATGCTTCATAGATAAAGACTAAGAGTAAAGAGCATACATAGATAAATATGACGTCACATAAATAAAAAATGAGTAAAAGACTATATAGTGTGAAATAATCATTTAAGCTAAACAACTAGTCATGCTAGGATTATAACTCACATAAATGATAAACAATTAAAAGATATCAATGAGAGCTAATAGCAAGACATCAATAAGAACATGCTAGATATTAAAAACTATTTAGGAAGCATGTTACCAAAGTGGTTCTAGTGACCACACATATGTTGGTGCAATTGCGTGGAAGATGACTGTTGTAGCTTTGCAATCACCAACATGCTCCATGGTTCTATGGTTTATCATAAGTATCTCCACCTGAAATATTAGGTGAAGACTTTGGTATCCAGTACTTGGATCCACATTTCTTAGCTTTGGAAATCCATTTGCACAAGTTCATATCAACTAGCTTTCTAATCTGACAATGATTAGAAATGTGTCCATTCATACCGCAATAATGACAGAAAGTATTAACATTAGTCCTATGTACAACAGTATGAGAACGTGCAGTGGTGTGATATGATGTGCGTGGATACTTGTAATAGAATGCATGGTTACGTGAAGCTTTAGCTTTGTTTGCTTCCTTTTTAAAAGATCTGTCGTGTGTGGCTTTGTGATATATCACGTGTCTTGTGTTAGACTGAGTCACAGGTTGTACTACCTGCATTCCCAGTCTAATATCTAACTTTTTAGAGTTAGCACAAATATCATCATATTTAGCAGAAAGAGCATCAATTCTACATGAAGCAATATAATATTTCTTCTTTTCTGATTCTAATTCCTCCTTAAGTTTAGCATTTTCTTGAGTGCTTTTCTCAATGCATTCAAGTGCCTCATGCAATCTAAACTCAAGTGTGGAAATCTCAGTAGAATTATCAGAAGTAGAAGTGTTTCTAGCATCATTCAATAAGCAAGTAAGCTTTTCATTCTCAAGCTTATAGCAGAGAATATCCTTTCTAGCTTGCTTATACTTATCTAATACTTTCTTGTGTTCTTTCAATAGATCACTGAAAGCATCAGACAACTCATCATAAGAGAATTCATTCTCTTCAAGAACAGAGTTGTCTTGTACCTCGTTGGATAATGCCATTGAGCATATATTTGTAGCTTGAAGAGGTCTCTCTTCTTCTTCGGAATCGCTTGCTTCACTTTCACACCATATGCTCGTGGTAGAGTACTTGTGAGATGACGACCTTCCTTTGTTTGATCGTTCATAGTGACTCTCCTTTCTAGCAGTACTACAATCTTCTTTGATGTGGCCTATCTTCTTGCAGTTGTCACATACAAGCTCTTCTTCATATATAGGATTGTGTTGAACATTAAATCTCGATGCCATCATGCACACATTTGCATCATTATAAAGACTATCCTCCTCTCTGGAGTCGCTAGCACTGCTTTCGTACCTGCAGTCATAAGTAGCTTCAAGAAGTTTCCAAATTTTATGAGATGTTATGCAAGTAGTAATGAGATTGAATACATTGAAGTCTACAGCACAATAGAAAGCATTCTTTGCTTTTGCATCAAGGCTAGCTAACTTCTTCTCTTCCTCTGTATAATTATAATAAGGCTTGTTAATAATTGAGGAAGTAAGAATAGAGGTGATAATAGGCTTTTTGTAGCCATTGCAAACAATTGACCATAAATCTAGAGACTTCAGGTAGAAGCTCATCTGTGTCTTCCAAGAAGTATAGTTCATTCTATCAAATAGTGGAGGTCTATTTGTGGACTGCCTTTCACCTGTGAATATTGATTTCACGGCTGTCATATGCAAATACCCTAGAGTGTTATATTTGAATATAACCTGCTCTGATATAACAATTGTGGGAGCAATTGGTATGAGCAGTAATATCTATATAACAAGTACCTGCTCTGATACCAATTGTAGGCAATTGGAATCAGAGGTTAACAATTGATAATAAGGATCTACTCTAAGGATGTTAAGCCAGATAATAGAGTCCTAGCTCTGATACCAATTGTAGGACCGTTGAGCACCTCTAGAGGGGGGTGAATAGAGTGTGTACGTGTGCAGCGAAAAATAATCACCAATTAAAAATATTAAGCAGTTATATATTATGGCAGATAAAAGAGGGTAAATAAAATGCGGTAAAGTAAGAGTCAAGAATTCAAACTCGGTGAACACCACGATGTATACTGGTTTCCCTCTGAGAGGACGAGTCCAGTCGCGAGTACTCTTGCTCGTTGTTAATCCACTATTGCAACTCTTACAACACCGTGCTTGGCGACAAGTGCACGACCGACTTTACAACACCGTGCTTGGTGACGAGCGCACGACTGACTCCAGAAGGCAATTGAAAAACTGAAACGTTTTCTGAATACAGCCTCCGATACAACTCTTCAACACCAAACTCTAGATTAAACAGAAACTGTACTGGCTTGGCTAAGAGTCGTAAAGGCTTAGATATGAAAGTAAAAAGCTCATAATACTTTAGATAGAGAAGAGAAGAGATGAAATTGGATGATTGAAATGAATGGTAATCTCAACTCTATTTATAGTGTTTTTGGGGGACCGAACTCGGACAGAGTTCGGATGCTAGAATTTCGCATACGAACGTTGGATGCAGATTTGGTGGGAACTAAAATTCAAATAACCCAGATCGAACTCGGGCTGAACTCGGACCGAACTCGGTCAGAGTTCTGCTGGGTCAGAACAGTAAGGAATGGACCAAATTTGCATAGTTTTGGAATTTTTGGAATTGTGGATTTTTGGGATAAGTAGGTAGGCTTATTTTTGTTTGTGGACTGAGAAAAACCTAAGCCAGTACCGATCCGATCAATCTCACATTTTTTTCTATACTCAATAAAAGGAAATACAGAATAAATATGAAAACTAATAGCCCATTTGATGACGTCTTTCTCCTGACATTTGAGCAGACTCATTTTCCTTGACGGCAATCGTCCAAAGATAAACAGATCTGAAAATCTTCTTGTATTATGTCATCTTTGGCCCATCAATAATTCTTCGTTGCATATGTCCTGGTTTGATCATGCTTACTGCTTGTCTGCAAGTACATGTTAGACGAAACAAAATAATATGATGCAGTATGATACAAGCATAGCAATATGATATAGACCATTTAGGACAATGCTAAGTTTATATGACAATGCTAAGTTTAAGTAGCAATATGATAGTGATTACATGAATATTAGTGACATCACTAGTTAAACTTAATTGATTAGCCATATTCAAAATATGATATAATCATTGGGCTAACACTAAATACAAAATCTCGTCTAGTATGCCGTTTTAAACATGTTACATATTTGAAAATAATTATGCCACAGTGCATAATATGGCTGTTGAACCTGTGGGGGGCGTTATACATTTGAGTTTGGGTGCAGTGGCAGGACTTTTGCATGCCAGATTCTTGCCATGTATATAAATATTGTTTCTTTAGCTTATTATATTGATGAATATTCTAATTCATCAACTTTGACAGAAATGTTGTCGAGCATATTCTTCTTCTAAAAGCCAACGTAGACATAACGGATGTTGAAGAGAAAGACATGCTGGATAGTCTCTATACATCGCAATACCAGATGAGGGGAGTTATTGCAGTATCATTAGGTGAGCTGCCCATTCCTTACCATGTGCAGTATTTGACATAGTAAATGGATAATGTTGTCAACTGAACAAGGTAGATTAGATCATGGGTGGAAAATTTAAACCTGACCAGTAGTTCCTGCTAAGCTGCTTTCGCTTTGTTGTATAGTGGTCCTTAAGTACTTAGTACTTACTGGTATTAAAGTAGATATATGGTTTCATCTTCTAGCAATAGATAACATTGGAAGATCTTTTTTTTTTGTGTGTGCCTTTTGAGTGGACGATACTGTATGTACCAATATTATCATGAATGGGTAATTATTTGTATCTTTGTGTTTCTTGAATTTGTGCTTAGCATGAAAAGAATATGAAACAGCACATAAAACGATACATTATCATATTAGAGTGGACATGAATTCAATTTAGTATGAGGTTGAAGAAAAGAAGTCTGCTCCTCCAATTATGACATTAATTAACAATACTGGCATTTAGTATGATTACCAAGTATCTGTTTATTATTTGACATGGTATGCTTGCAGCCTAATCACTGCTCATACTTTTCCCAACTATTTATCCAAAATTTTCTCAGAATTACATTCCATCCTAGAATCTCTCTCATGCATGCCCTTCGCTCATTTATGTGGATATGTATGTATGTGTGAGGGAGGTGGAGGACTGTAGGGATCTTTTCAGTATACCCTTAATGCATGATCCTTTATATATCAACTGGATGGATAGATAATACTCATACTCACTTGTCTATTGGAATTTATCCAAAATGAGAACAAATATGGAGCATCTTGAACTATGATGTACAGACACGATTATGACACAGTGATGTAGATGTGTCTACAGATTTTAAGTGTCCTAGTATATTTTGGAGTCTCTTTCATATCCAACATGCATCCTACATGGACACCTAGGTTGACGACATCAATTTTAGAGTGTTTGTGCTACCTAGAACATTAAAGAGAAATATATGTTGAGGAAAAGGAGTGTGTATGCACGTGATGCACAAGTGAATTCCGGAGGGGGAGAATTTTCAAAAGAAAAATATATACAGATGAAGAGCTTCTTCTTGACTTCTTATTGCCGTTATTATCATCCCTTTTTAATCTGAACTTGTAATTGTAACATGTGAGGAATTTTAAAACTCACGATGTGATACCTGGTGGTAATTAAGGTACATTGGAGTATGTTATGAAATTCAGATTTTCGTAAAGAAATTCACCACCTCTGGAAGAACTATAAGATCACTCTATAATGCAAGATAGGGGTTTTCCTACATTTACCAAAATAAATTTGTCTAATTCCAGTTATAGTATGTGGGTAATTACGTGTGCCTACTATAGAGAGGGGCCCTTTAAGACCGCCATAGTCTCACCAGAATCCACCCAATGAAAATCTTGCATGGTTTGAGGAATGTTTTAGTGGATATCAATATTGATGTGATGTGTATGTTCCAAAGTCAGTCTCTTCTTAATTTGTGATCTCAACCTCCTCGCGATCATGGATTAGGATAACTGCTCGGACACTTCGATGTCTCTTGATTGAAGGTATAATGATATTGTTCCGTGTGCCTATCATTTTGGGTGGCGATGGTAATTGCAACGGAACACAAGTTAAGACTTGATGGGAAATACTTCATCTTACTTTGATAATAATAACCTTGCAACATAGTGGAATGTCGTTCCTTCCGCTCTGGCTTAATATGTCATAGAGAACTAATGCAATTCCTACCAAATTGTATCATCATACCTCTTTGTTTAGAATCTTTATAGTCCAAGGGGACTTAGAGGGTACTCCTTGATTGCATGAGCTTAAACTGCCAAGCCAAAGGTAAGGTACCTACTCAGCCAAGTTGTCTTGTTTCTACGGATGGCATGACCATCATATGCTCATAGCTACATGGTTAGGAATATGTCACCAACATCGAGGGTTGACGTCAGGTGACAGAAGGTCATGAAAACCGTTTCAATTCTTTATGGAGCATCTTTATGCACCATAGCCAAATCAATTCTGAAAGGAGAAGGCTTGAATAATGATGATGATATACCCCTGCAACGCCCTTTTCAATATTTAAGTCTTAGTTAACAAATTGTTGTTGCCATGTGCTTTTTCTAGCATGAGGCTGACATAATGAATTGTTCTTTATCCTTGGTGTTAGGTATCATACTGTTAGTGCATGCCTGTCAAAATGACTTGAAAACAATTTTTTAATCTCTTGATGCAGGGAAATAGAAAAAAATTAATCGATGTTTTTCTAACGCAGGTCGGATAGAGGAACATAATGCTGATAATTTTACTCATGCAGTTTATATGCGTTTCCAGACAAAGGAAGACCTTGCCAAATTCTACATGAACCCTTACTACTCAAAAGTTCTTAAGGAGCATGTCATGCCACACTGCTATGTATGCCCTGGCATGTAATCATCCATCCAATTCCTTTCTCCATCTTCCTTCTTCATAATATATGGACTTGCTAGGACAGCATCTTACTAATAATATGTTCCATCTATCATAGGAGCTAATGTCTGTGGATTACGAATCTGAAGTGGAGGATGATATCCTGCCTATTTTTCGCAGAGGAGAGGTTAGGATGCAAAACCATTTAGTTATACATCAAAGAAGAATGTGAAGAATGTTTGATTACTTTCAAGTGTTTGATAGTTCTGTATGACACTGGCAGCACATCATTTTGGTTGCATGAATTATATATACGTTTACAGTTTTGCCAACATACCCAAGAAGGGTGTAGATTCCAAAATGGATTTCCATTGAATGACTATGTTAACTTCAAACTTTTGGTGGGAACCACAAAGGTGAGTTGTATGTGTTAACTTGACTTCTAAAATCCAACAAGATCTAATTTATTTCCCAAAATGTCCTTGACTTTAATGAGTCAACATGGATGTTTAATGGGAAGAAGTTTTGGGTAGAGTGCTGATCTACTCCGTTGTTTGAGTATGTTAACGAAACCAAAGTATTATGTATGTGAGTGCGTGTCTTTGATTTTTTATTTTTTATTTCCACCTGTGTGGTGTATGTGTGTCTTTGATTCTCTTTCAACTGTATTCTTTATTACAACTTTGGTGGTAGAAAGGTCGAGTGAGAATTTTTTACTCCTTTTTCTTCATACACTCTTTTCTTCCGATATTTTTGCTAGTTGATAGCATGATGTCTTATTACTTTAATAAACAGGATTTCAACTATGGAGTGGAGACTGTGCTACTGTTGTCGACCACCGAGTCTGCAGTTGGAAATGCGACAGAAGATGCTCTTGCCACTCTCAAGAAGCTGATTTCAGATTTCAGATCAATTATTGTACAAGCCACACAAGGTAGTTCTGAACCAAGACTTGTACTATTCTCGATTTCATATTTTACTTGTAATCTTGTTTTCATCTCTACACACTATCTATTGCTAACTTACTTCAGACTTCATGCAATGTTTAACTAAGATGAAAGGGCATATTGAGTATATGACTCATACTACATAGTTCGATTTTGTACTCAGTTCAGGACAAACTCATCTTTGTGTTTTTTGCAGGGGAAGTATTTATCAAACTCCACGCATGTTTTTCAGCCTTAGAATTTTAACTTAGATAGCATGGTTATATCGAATTCATCACCTAATTTGTTATCATCTGGTTAACAGTAGTGTCTCATGAAGATGTATTTCCTCGCAGTTGCCACACCGCATTTATCCTTTGACAGATCGCTAATAGTGTACTGCTTTGGACACAACGCTAAGCCACTTTTATACGGAACTGTCCGATAAGCAGAAATATGTCACAAAATATGTATTGCACACAATTTTCATAATGCTAAGTTTACAGTCAATTAACTAAGAAAAGTTGTTACAGAAATCCTTCCAAAGTCTGTTTATAGAATCTACTGCTACTTACTTTCTCTGTGGTTCTCCCTCAAACAAAATCCCTGCATGATCAATTCTTTTATTGACTCCCTTAAGTATATCCTAAAAGCATAATATCTCCTACTGAAGATATTGATGTTCAATATCTACCCAAATGGCATTTAAGATTTAAGAATTCACACTGCAGAAAACTTCTTCTGTATACTAACAAGTAATAGCATAAACACAAGCAAAAGCGTTGGAGGAAACCATGGTGAAACTAAATGCCAAAGGTTAACCTCACATTCATAAACTGTTAGTATCATGGAATCGATGAATCTATTGGCACAATGTCCGGGGGTATATAGACAAGTACAAGGGGTAGTCCCTCTCACGACCAATGCGGGACTATCTACAGTACCTCTAACAGAAACTCCAGAGTCCAGCCATTTATGATTTTGTTCCTTTAAAACATTTCTAAAACATTTCCCAAATATATGACTAAAATTAAGTTGTCATACTTGCTTTCTGTTATTTTTCTTTTTCATTTCCCTTTTTCTTCCGACTTTCATACTGATTATACCATCAAAACATAATCCTTTGTTCATGTTTCTACTGCTTGCTAAGATGGTGAATGATGGCTGATGATCCGTTGTCCGAAAACGCTTGTCAAGAGAGGATCCAAAATTTGTAAAGGCGTCATACTTGCTTCTGTAGACGTTTTTCTTTTCTTTTCCATTTGAGTTGTAGCCATACTGCACACATGATCAGAGAATAATCCCTTTTTTATGTGTTTTTTATTGTTCCATTGGTAGCACAACTTTTTGATTTATATTAGACATTGTCAGCAATTGTTATACTGGGTTGGCCAACAACATTCTTTAATTCTCTATTGCCTTCACAAAGATCACTTCCTTAGCTAACCTAATGTTTTATTTGTTAAATTATCAGGTCTAAATTTCAACCTTAAAGATTACACTTACACACATGCCGCAGTTATACGCTTTCCATCAGGTAAAAATGACTTAGAAGTTACGCGTTGGAAGTTCTGTTGGAAAGCTGATATAATCAGTCAATTTGATGTTTTTAGCAAATAATATCCATTTAGTATTCATACAGCCGGTCCAATATAGTTGCACGAGGTTTTTATTGTAGCTATTTACAGTTTGAGATTTTGTTCTTCTGCAGTTGATGCCTTTGAATTATTCAGAGAAAGCTCAGAGTACAAGGATGTAGGTGACTTTAAACCTAAATTAGATATTTTACTCAACATTTTATTTAACACTTCTCTGTGAGTATTATTTGCTTGATAAACTTGGTCTGCGTGTAACATGTGATGTACCATCATACAGTTCATACTGTTGTCTCTAGGCAGAGGTCATGACAGTCCAATGCTTGATTGTGGATTTTTCCTGTTAAGTCCATTGAAGTTTCCTCATTAGGCTCAAATTTCTGCATTTTTTTTTTATGATGTATAGTCATGTTATTTTGCTTTGCCCTCTGCTTCCAACAGCATATGGCGCTTCAAGGTATCATGAATAGTTGCCAAAAATTTCCTCAGTCCTCACCCATATGCTTATGTATATATAGACACAAGTATAAAGTAAGCTTTTTATTAGTTATCGTCACTGTAGGGCTGGACTTGAACCTTGGATACCTCAATATGTTGTCTTTGATTATCAAAACTTAACAAATTGATTGTCTATTAGCTTATGTATTGAATACCCATGGTTACCATATGTATAGACTAGGAGCACGAATCAGTTACCATTGAAGATCTTATTCCTTAGTCCCAGAGGCTCGGGGGAATGTTGTATAGGCTACTGTAAGCAGAAGGATGGGTTACGGACTATTGGCTAGCTTACTGCTTACACCAGTCAGAGTTAAATGAAGATTATGTCACCTAATTTGCCGAGTAGAAACATTGAGCATCCATCTACATTCTCTGATTGGTTGAATTTTTATCAGATTCTTTTGGTGTTACAAAGGACCAAATCTCTCGTAGCCTCCCTTGCTGATTACAAACTAACTTGCAATTTACTATTCTTCAGTATAATGATACATAACCAGCTATGCTGTCATATACCGTCTGTTAAGAGTAGGGTTACCTAAGAGGAAGTAAATGAATGGATTAAAATCAAGTCTAATGGTACTTCATTAACAAAATGCAGATGTGGAGACTCAAATTCCAGCCAATTACCAAAAAGGCTCTTCTAATACATTTTTCTGTTGATCCTGTGGGCACCGAACTAATGTAGCTTGCAGGTGATTTACGACAGGTATGAACTTAGTCAAATATTTACCGCATAGAATCATTACTGGTATAATGCGTGTGAAATATGCTGGTATGAAATCGACACTATAAGTGCATCGTTTGAGGTATTTCCAAATTGGCATTTAAGTAAGAGGGTTCCGAATTATGTTTCATTACGTTATTCTTTTTTTTTTTTTTGGGTGTACGTCTTTTGATATATTATAACCGTCTTGTTTGCAGTTCCATGTACGCTAACGAGCAGAAGATATGATTTCCTGATCGATAAAGCCAATTAAGTTGTACTCTTTCCCGAAGAGCAACATGATCGTTTCGTGGTTACTTGTTCTCCACATCTACTTATATGCTATTTGTTCCCAATTATGTTTCATCTATTTTGCTTGTTGCTACTTATATGCTATTTGTCCTGTTCTTAATTTGTCTTTAAATTTCCTGAATAATTGGTGGTGTTCTACCTTTCTCTTATAGTTATAAAATGTTCCGGAAGACTAAATAGATGTCGTACCAGCTTTCTTTTAGCTGTATCTCGTATGGATCACATGCAATAAGATGCATTCACGGTTTCCTAATTGCTTAATCAGTTAACCATCACGGATCTGCTAGTTGGGATTTCCTTTGGATGGTTCAAACTGTTCACTAGAAAACATGTACATTCCATAATGGAGGATAAAATTATTACTAGCTTCGAGTGTCTAGTGTTGAGGATTATTTTAGTTTTGATTGTACAAAGACAAACTCTTCTATTTCTTTAGTGCCACATTGATTAGAGAAAAGAAAATTAGAGGCTATATAAGTGAAAGTCCACTTTGATAGTTCAAATAGAGCAGTACAAGGTGTGGAGCTGCTTATAGATGTGTGATCATGTGTGCAGGCTGCGTTTGAGTGGACGTGACACTTTGATGGCACACTTGTCACACGATTTAATCTCAACCCTACTTTTTGAATGTTTCGATCCAATGGTCCATATTTGATTAATGACTTTTTTTTGACTGTTTAAAATAGTTGCAACTATCCAATGAGATTCATTTCGACTGTTGGAGGAGTTGTACCTATTCATAAAAGGCATGCGATATTTCTATCAGATCTACAAAACACAACAAAAATATTACTAAAAAGACAAGGTCTGAAGAAGGATTCATATTTGATGTATACATTCTTTTTCTCTAGGTTTTGTTGCATCCTGGAAAAAGTATCCGTTTGAACCAATCAACAAACTCATTCTGACTAGGACGAATAATTTTTACAGAAAATGTCAGCGTATCGATACATCTCAAAGCCAACTATACATTTTTCCAACAATTTTAGAAAGTTATTTTTTTGCTACAATGGAAACTGAAAAGAACATGGCCTCAATCAAAGTGATGAACCAAGATCTGATCAAACTTGATGGAAACAACTTCACTCGCTAGCAAGACAAGATTACCTTTCGGTTTACTGTCCTGGGATTCCTACATCCTAGTCCTGACTTGGCGGCCCCTTGTTGAACCAAAAGAAGACGATTCTGAAGATACAAAGAAGGTCCGTGTGAAGCGTAAAGAAGATACCATGTTGTGTCGTGGCCACATCATGAATGCTCTTTCCTATCGTTTGTATGATTTCTACAGGAAGATAAAGACGCCACTAGAATCTGGAATTATCTTCAAATAAATACAAGGTACAAGAAGAAGGTACAAACAAATTTTTGTGTTAAATATTTTAATTTTCAAATGGAATATGGGAAACCAATACTTAGCCAAGTGCATAGACTACAAAACATTGTAAATAAAATTAGTAGTATTTACACTAAACTTCCTGAGTTATTCCAATTTGGTGCTATCATTGCAAAACTTCATCTTGGAGCAACTATAGGAAGAATTTTTTTTTCACAAAACATAGGATTTTACTTTGGAACATATTCAAAAACATCTTGGTATTGAAGAAAAAATCTCGTTGTAAAAAGAATGGGATTCTATCCAAAATCGATGTCCAAGTTGTGGAGAAAACCAACAAGAAGCGCACTTTTAATGGAAACTTACATTCAACAAAAAGAAGTAAATGATAAGTGCTATGATTGTGGCAAGCATGGCCATTATGCAAGAGTGTCATGCTCCAAAGTCGACTGCCGACATAGTTGAACATGATCTCGTGGCCATGGTGACTAAGATTAATACGGCAAACACCTCTGATGGGTGGTTTGATTCTGGAGCTGTTATCCATGCTTGCGAGGGCAAGTCAATGTTCAAAACCTATAAGGCTGTCAACAATGCTCAAAAGGTTCAAATGGGAGATCATAACCGCACTCAAGTTGCTAAAAAAGGAACTATTGTCCCAAATTTCACTTCTTGGAAAGTTTTTAATCTTGTTATTCTTCATGTTCCAAACATTAGGAGGAACTTGGTCTCTGTTGACCTTGTGTGCAAGAGATGATTTCGTTTTGTCATTGAGTCTGGTAAGATTACGTTAAACAAGAATAAGATGTTTACAGGAAAATGATATGGTTGTAATAGAATGTACAAGCTAAGTATCAATAATGTTGCTTCTACCTATATCGTTGAATTTTTTATTTATGGCATGATAGGTTAGTATATATAAATTATAAATCCATTACAAACATGAACAAAGTTGGCTTAATTAACTTTAAGGGACTATTTGTGAAAAACGTGAAATCTGTACACATGCCAATATTATAAAGAAACCATAACATGGAGTTAAAATAAATTTATGAAATTTTAGGTTTGGTGCATTCTTATATATGTCATATGTGAAATATAATGGTGTTTTGATCCGAGGTGGAAGAAGATACTTCATTATATTCATCAATGTTTTTTCAAAGTATACTTATGTATATTTTATGAGAAATAAGGATAATTTTTTTTTAAAAGTTTTTAGAAGCAATATTGGTAAAGAAACCATAACATGGAGTTGAAATAAATTTCCGAAATTTTAGATTTGGTGCATTATGTGAAATATAATGGTGTTTTGATCCGAGGTGGAAGTAGATACTTCATTATATTCATCAATGTTTTTTCAAAGTATACTTATATATATTTTATGAGAAATAAGGATGGAGCTTTTAGTAAATTTCAAATTTATAAAGCAGAGGTCGAAAACCAATTAAATAAAAGTCTAAACGAGTTTGATGAATTATGTGAATTGCATGGAATCATACATGATCGGTCTGCACCTTATAATCTACATCAAATGCACCTTATAATCTACATCAAAACGGTTTGGTCGAAAGGAAAAATTGTACTTTGGTGGAAATGATGAATTGTATGATTGTAAAGTCAATATTATCTTTAAATTTATGGGATGGAGTTTTAAATACAGCATGCTATTTACACAATAGAATTGCATTCAGAAAGACTAGTATATGTCCTTATGTATTATGGAAAGCCAGAAAATCGAATTTGTCATCTCTCAAAGTATGTGCTTGACATATTACAAGATCCCTGACCAAAAGAGGACTAAGTTGGGTGCTAGAGCGATAAGAAGTGTTTTTGTTGGATATGCTGAACATATTCAAGCATATAGGCGTCTTGACTTGGAATCTGATAAAATTATCTAATCTTGGTGTTGAATTTTTGAAAATAAATTATCTTAAGATTCGAAAGTATTAAAGAATCCTAGTGGAGACTATCCCTATATTGAGGTATATTTTAACTTAGAAATCGAATCTCAAAATAGGACACACTTGGCTCCTTCTCCTAAGGAAGAACCTAGGAGAACTAAATGACAGGAAAAAAAATTGCACCCTGATTATATCTTATCTCAAGTTATGGTTTTCTTAGTTGAGGGAGATATAGAAAAAATGACAAATAAAATTTCACTATTTTTAAACATTAAAGATCATCCAAAGACTTATAGCGAGGCTATTAATTCTGGAGATGCTGTTTTTGGAGGAAAGCAATAAATAGTGAGATGGATTCCATAGTGTCTGATAGAACTTAGAGTTTGGTTGATTTGCCTCCGGGGTCTAAACATATTGGATGAGATGGGTTTTCAAACAAAAATATGGCCCTAATAGTTATGTACAAACTTTTAAGGTCAGATTAGTGGCTAAGGGATTTAGACAAAAAGAAGGAATATATTATTTTCATACATATGCACTAGTAGCAAGGATAACCTCTATTCGAACTCTTATTGTGATACCTCAGTATATAGTTTACATATTCACCAAATGGATGTGAAACCTGCCTTTTTGAATGGTGATATGAATGCAGAATTGTATATAGCGCAACCATAAGGATTTGTTTTTCCAAAAAAAATGAAAAGAAGGTTTGTAAATTAAATAAACCCCTATATGGCTTAAAACAAGCATCAGATAGTGGCATGAAAAATTTGACACGTCTATTTGATCGTTTGGGTTTATTTGATTACAAAAATACTGCAAATAGCGACAAAAGTTTCAATCACTATTATCAGATATTCCGTAGCTAAACAGTAATAGCGACAAAAAATTGACTGAATATTTTCGCCCACCATGTCATTGTTTAATAATAGTGTCGACAAGTGTATTTATTCAAAATTTATAAAAGAATATGGTGTAACACCGTGTTTGTATTTGTATATTGACGATATGCCTATTCTTGGAACAAATATGTTTGAAATTTTAGAAATTAAGAAATACTTAGCTCCAATCTTTAAGACGAAAGACTTGGGTGAAGTTGATACTAAAACAATATTTGAAATTGTTTAAGTCAGTATATTGTATTGTGCATAATACCTCTTGTTTTATTCTAAAGAGTAATTGGTTAAAAGCTAAGGCTACCAATAACTTTAATAAAATTTTGATGTATTTGTACTAATTGAAGGTTTAAGTTATAAACACTTTCTTTTATTCATTATAATATCAATTTATGTTGTGTTTGGCAGATTCAGGTCGGTCCTGGCCCAGGGCCCACGTATCATGAGGAGCCCAAAAAAAAAAAGTTAATAAATAAATATGTTAATAATTTTGTATGTCAAATAGAGTATGTACCATGGGCCATTTAGATGTAAAGTTATTGTGGTATAGTAGTTAGTACTTTGGACTAATATAGTAAAGGTCCTAAGTTCAATCCTTAGTTAGAAATTTTTTTTCTAATATTTTTTTACATTATGTATTGGAGCCTTATTTTAAAAGTTCGTTCTGGGCCTCCATTAGCTCAGGGTTTGATTGTACAATCAAAGTGGGAGAGTTTGATGATTATTCTAGTTTGATTGTACAAAGCCAAACTCTCATATTTCTTTAGTCTCATTTTGACTAGAGAAGAAAACTAGAGGCTATATAAGTGAAAGCCCGCTTTGACAGTTCAAATAGAGAAGTACAGCTGCTTCTAAGTGTGCGATCACGGAGATTGTAAGTGAAAGCCCGCTTTGGCTATGGATATCTGCAGGAACTTAAACCTTTCTCATGTCATCATTGAGGGAGATTGTAAACCTCTGATTGATTCAATTAATTCAAAAGAAGCAACTCTGCCATGGCGGGCAAGGCACACAATTGAAGATGCAAGGATCTTCAAAAACACTACAACAGAGATTTCCTTCTTGTATTCCCACAGAAATTCAAATATTGTGGCCCATGAACTTGCTACGAATACCCTTCTCCAGGGTTATTCAAATTCCATTTTCACTTATGAAGATGTTCCTAACTGTATTTCATCCCATATCAATCTTGATATGAATCATGTAATTCCTTAATCTATCAATGAAATGCTGTTCCTCAAAAGAAAAAAAAAAGTGTGCGATCACGTGCATGACGCAATAAGATTCATTTGGACTGTTGGAGGAGTTGTACCTATTCGTAAAAGGCATACAATTTTTTATAAATACCCAAGTCTCTCACATGATCTAAAAAACACAACAAAAATATTACTACAAAACAACAATTTCAGAAGAAGGGATTCATATTTGCTGACTGCAATCTTTTCCTCTAGGCTTTGTAATAGTTGGGAGCATGTATCCGCTTGGACCCATCATCGATCAAACTCATTTGGAGTGGAATGAATAACTTTTCTAAACAAAATGTGGACATACTGATAGGTCTCAAAGCCTAACATCTAGTGTAGCTTTTAATCAATTTGTGCTTCTTCTCCATGGTTCTATGAACATGTGCCTCCATGGATTCACTGGTGCGTGAGCATTATCGGCTAGGTACGTAGTTGTATCATTACTCTCTCTCTATGTCGATATTCATTATTCTGCAGATGTTGTGTCAGTGTTATCGGTTTTCACTTAAGAATTAGATATGTATCATCCACTTACCATAATTGTGGACCAACCTATTTTTGTTTTCTTCATTGTTGAAAAACTTAACAGATGCGAAAGAAGGTTATACCCACCATGTGCTATAATAGAATGACCTAAGAGCTTTCCAAGCGTTATCCATGTCTACGTCACGTCACCATCACATTGCCGTCACATTTTAGTATTGAGAAATCAATCACAAATGAACCTTTTCATGATAGAATTTAAAAATCAAACTAATATATCAAAATAAAAAAATTGAAAAATACATATTATATATGTAACACTAATGCTATTGACACGTCATCGCTACGTCAGCATCACATCATCGTCATGTCATTGATGTGGTATCACCAAAAAATAAAAAAAACTTGGATGATGAATAGTATCTTTGGAAGGCATATTATCTTTGTTTAATTATTTTCCTATTAAGTAAAGTATGTTTTGTTTATTTCCTGGCTGCTCAATAGAAACAAACAATTAGCACATTGTGTCATTTTGGCTTTTGCCGAAGTCAATAATTACAAAAATCTATTTTTATATACCTGTGAAAACTTCATTTTTTTTAGAATTAATTACAAAAAGTATGATTTTATAAAATCTTCTTGGTTTATTAGGTGCTGCCAAACCCCTGCAAGTTCCAGAGATACATGCACATTATTATATACATGCACATTATTATGTTCTATCCTGTATTTTTGTGAATAACTCTATGTAACGGACAAACGATTTTAAGAAAGTAAAGAAGAAAAGTAAGAAAAATAAAAGATTCAATCATCTTTGTTATAATCAACTATGTACACATATATCTATGGAAAGACCATTTGAATTGTATAGACACTGCAAAACCATTGTTCTCTTTAATATTCTTTCTACTACTTAGAACTGACAACAGCCTTTGAAACCTGATCGTCAGTTGTGTAGCGGGTTGGGACCCTGAGGCACCAATCTCATGGACGCTCCGTAGGTTGGCTCGACGCCGTCGACGTCGTCATCGACGTGCTTCTTCGGAGCCGACGGAGACATCTTGGAGAAGTACCCGGCCGTGGACGGGGAGGAGTAGCCGCTTCCCCATCTCCTCCCCATACCTTGCCGGCCAATATCGCCGGCGCTAGACAGTTGCAGTTGCCCGACCAGTAGGAGGACTAGCACGAACACGCAGAAGATGGGTAGGTTTCGGAGTCCCATGGTTGGTAATGTGTGCAGAGAAAGAGGGAAGAAAGGTTGAATTGAGCTCGAGCAGAGTTGAAAGCTGGTGGGGGGAAGTGTATTAATAAATATCCCTAGTATAGGGTTATCTAGTATTAGGATCTCACATAATAATGAATTTTATAGTTTGGATATCGAAATTGTCCAATGTTATAATTTAAATATTAATGAACAGTGATTTCGAAATCCAAACTCTACTATTCACTATTATGTGAGACCCTAATATACGGGACCATTTCCTTCGGTGGTAGCGAACGAAACTACGAAATATACTTCAGAATCGATGTTGATATTACCTAATTGTCCATTGTAGTGCATGGTTTTTTTTTTTTTTTTTTTTTTTATGTTTGGTTCGAGAAATCAAGATCTTGTAAAAGACAAAAAATGTTTGGATGTAAAAGAGAACAGGAAAGTAAAAAAAATTGGGAGGTAAACTCACTCATTCCATTCAAGGATTGACTTTTTCTTTCAATTTTATGTATTTAATACAAAAATTTAGGACTAAACTATTCCTGCTTAAAGATGTATACTAAATATATTTCTGATCTTTCCAAAACATTAAAAAAAATTCTGAGAAAAATTTCAAATTTTTCAGAAAAACAAAAAGAGAATTTATTTATTTATTTATTTCCTTTCCTTTCTGCAAACCAAAAACGAGGTAAGGTTAGCAGGAAGTTTAGGGGACTCATATTTTTGGCATTGTTAAGGCAACTACGGAGGTTCGGAGGGACGTTGCTATCAGTATATTATGAGTGTTGACTTTAGTTCTTGCTTGGAAAATTTGAGATTCCTTTTTAATTTTTTTTTTTCCGTTTGGCTATTAGGGAGGTTCTTAGTTTTATTATACTTAATGACAGCATAGATGGATAATCATTCGTTGGTCGTGGACACGGATGCAAGTGTTGCTTGTGAGGTGTGCGTTCTTTCGGAATGGCTGTATTAACCTTAATTCCTGGATCTTAAGCTAAATCATGTCGTTGAATTTTATGTCACTTTGTTGAGCAAATTGAAGACTATTGAGATAGTCTGTTATTGGTAAGAGTGCAACTCTGACGGGCTTAATTAAATCCGAATCCGATCGGGTAAATCAATTAGTGTTAGGGTTGCTGAAACTCGGGTTCTAATTCGGTCTCGGATTAAAATATTTGAGACCGATCAAATCGGATTGGGCTCGGATTCAAGCCAATGACCCTCTAGCCTAGTGATACTGGTGAGGCACGCGGCCCGATTGGTCAGGAGATCGATTTCCGGTGTGAGCGTTCGCCACAATTATCTTCTTTCAAATATATATATATATATCTCACACTTCTTAAATAAAAAATCATAAATCCTATAAATTTATTCACCCAAACTCTTTAACTCATTATCCTAAATCTCATTTCAATTTATATTTTGTAATGATTGATGATTGATTGTTATTTGATTATGTGTTTAATATTACTTTTGTTTAAAATTATTTTAAATGTTATATTAGAGCCTGTAAACCCGATGGACCCAACCCAACCCGATCGTCCAGGCTTGGTCTTGGACTTCATATGTTGAAACCGAGGTCGGGTCGAACTTGGGCTCGGACTAGGCTTATGATTCATCGAATTGGACTTGGATTGACCTCAAGTCCGATCCAACCCGTCCGAGTTGCACCCTTAGTTATTAGCATAAGCTAATGAATTCAAAACCTTTGACTGGAACAATGGGAACTAATTATGAGGGCTTGGTATGATAATTTTTTTAATCTATTTTCAGACAAATTTAACATGGAGAATCTATTCTTATATTTAGTTTATGTTATAACATTTTATTTTTCGGAATTGCAAATATCCTGTAAATAATTTGCAAAATATGGAATCCTGTCTTCTAAGAATAGATGAGTGTTTTTTGGACCGGATAAAAAAATTCATATTTTTTTTTTCAACTTTCTTGAAGTGATAATTACAATTGGCTAAGTCATTAGCTCCGCGAAATTGAACAACTTTGTCGAATGGAGCAACTCTGCCGAATGGAGTAGCCTCGTGGTCAGGGAGAGCTCTGCCAAATGAAGTAGTTCCGCAGAACTTAGCTCTGTCGAATGAAGCAACCTCATAAAACTTAACCCCGTGGAACTTAGCTATGCCAAATGGAGCAACCCGCGAAACTTACCTCCACGGAGCAGCTTGTCTAGATTGAGCGGCCTCATGTAACTTGGCACTACAGAACTTAGCTCCATTGGATGGAGTAGCCCTGCGGAACTTAGCACTGCATTATCTAACCATGTGGCCAGAAGTTTTCTAGAAGCAAAGCTCAACAAAGGCATAGCCTTGCCAAAAAAAGTTCTGCCAGAAGAAAAGCTTCTTAGCCTCGTTATATAAGCTTTGCCAGTTGGAGATGTTGGGATTCGGATACGTCCTTCTGTGCTCCGATACTGTGTCTGAGACGTTGCCGCAGCGAAAACTTAGGCAAACCTACCTGAAATAACCAACTCCCGTCTAACGGACACCAAGCACAGATAAAGACAAGTATATGGCGGTGATTACGTCACTTGGACAAATTCCAATCTCTATAACCCCACTACCAAAATTCATCGCTTTTGCGACGGCCGTATCCGTCGCCCAACCGTCGGTAAATGGTAATACCGACGGATGGCCGACGGATTTTGGTCAAAAATATCCGTCGGAAAAAGCCTTGTCGCTAAAAACAATCCGTCGCCAAGTTGTCGTCCAGCGACGATTTTGCGACGGATTTTCGTCAACCATACTCGTATATCTCGCGACGAATGGCCAGCGGATTTCCGTCAAAGCACGTATCAGAAAGTTAATGATACATCGCCTTAGCGACGGCCGTATCTGTCGCTAAATGGTCGGTAATTGCGTATCAGAGAGTATCTGATACGCAATATCCGTCGCTAATCTATCGCTAAATGGTCGATAAACGCGTATCAGAGAGTGTCTGATACGCAATCTCCGTCGCTAACTCGTCGCTTGCAGTCGCTACTGTTCGACGACCAAGCAATGGAATAGCGGCGGTACATCCGTCGACCTGGTTCTGTGAATCTTTCATATTTTCAAAACCGTGGTGACGGATATTCTGCCGCTACTCCGTCGGGGTTTGTCGCTAATCCGTCGCCGACCAGTCGCAAATTTGGTGACGGATTATCCGTCGTCAAACCTTTACCGACTACTAGCAACTGCCTATCGACGGAATATCCATCAATCCGTTTCTGTGATTTTTTTTCATATTTTCAGAATCTTGCCGACGGATCGTCCGTCGGTGAGTAGTCGCCGTCCGTCGCTAACTTGGAATAGTTCTAGTTAGCGATGGATATTCCGTCGGATGGTAGTCATGACTACGTCGCTAACTGGAAATTTTTTAATTTTTTTTGCATAAAACAGAGCATTCCCTGTTCCCACATCCACCAACATAAATAACACAAATTATCCAAACATTCAATATTATCTAATATACAATCCCAAACACCCACCAACATAAATAAAACATATCATTCCCAAACATCCACCAGCACAAACCAACATAAATAATACACCAATCATTTAAAACAGTAAACATTATCCAATATTTCAAATTGTCCACACAAAACACACAAATATTCAATATTTAAACAGTTTTCAAAATATTCGAATACAAACATCAAGGAGGAGGAGGAGGAGTTGGATCATCCGATGGTGCTGGTACTCTCTGCTGCGCCGACGTATGTATACTTCCACCAGGTATGGCGGCAATCCCTCTAAGACATGGTCTGGAAGTTGGCGTAGCTGCTCTGACGACATCAGGTCGAGAAGGGCCATCACAGCAGGAGGCGGTACGATAGGGACAGCAGGGTCAAAAGAGAGACGCCCGACGGAAGAAGGACCGACATCACCAGTAGACAGACCAGGAGCAGTAGAAGGACGCAGAAAGTACGTAGATAACTACGCCCGCAAGTCCGACACTGCCTCATTCAGATGCGCAAGCTGGGACCTCACATCATCGTCTACCGGGGCCGCGGGGGAGGTGGAAATCTCGGAATCGTCGCGTGCAACGGCGCCAGGGAGCCGACTATGTACAGGCACCCTTTCTTAAAGTCGTCGTGGTACCTACGAACATGTCATCGTAGCGAGCGGCCATAGAAGAGGGCGTCCCGACGGGCGTTGTCTCGCCGACATCCTCGGCAGCAGATGGCTGAACCCGACAAAGGGCCTCACGATACGCAGCCTATCAAATGAACGTGTTTATACTATAAGTTTAACTAAGTTAAAATCTAAATCCTATGTTTTCCTAAGTTATAGTCTGAATCCTAAGTTTACCTAAGTTATAGTCTGAATCCTAAGTTTACCTAAGTTATAGTTTGAATACTTATAATTCTAACATAAGTCTCATAAACGTAAGTACTTACATCCGTCTCCTTGGCTCTCTCGTCGACGAAGCTCCCGTCCTTCCGTCTCTTGTGGGTATGTTGGAATACATCGTGCATGGTGACCGAGTTAGCATTTTTTTTACTTCAACGTCCGTTGGGTCTGCATAAGAAATATTCGTAGAATTTAATTAATTAAGTATATTAATAGTACCGAATTAGATAGTGGAATAAATTTGCGGTATCTCACCAATTCTGTACCGAATTAGGTAGTGGAATGAATTTGCGGTATCTCAGAAATTCTGCAAGCGTCGCTGCGTGGGGCTTTGATCCCCCCGTATGTAGTACCGCGGTCCGTCGGTTCGCTTTCGCTTTTTCTAATTTCTGCTTGAAGGCAGGAGCATCCATCTTCTCCAAGAGCTGCTCATAGTAGTCCTGTCGAAACACTCCTTCTTCGAATGTGCCGTTCGAAGGTCATAAATCGTATCCCAGATCTTCTTCCCGGCGGTGCTTCTATAGGTCCTACGGATTGCCTCCTCGCGATGGGAGGCCCCCAGAAGGTCCTCTGACATACAAATTCAATTATCACGATATTAAAAAAATAGTTGATTAAAGAGTAATTAATAATTAATCACAAGATATATATATATATATATATATATATATATATATATATATATATATATATATATATATATATATATATATATATATATATATATATACCCTCATCTCGTCGAGCCAGCGGTACTGCAAGTCTAGGGGCACCTCAGAAAAATTGAGGTAGGGGCCATGGTAGTTAGCCCGGATAATCTGTCCTAGAAGTCCGGTAGCATCCCACGGAAAAACCTACAAAGAAGCAACTACTGGATTATTAACTTGAATAAATGAAACAAATTTATTAAATTAACTCAAATTTACTTACGCTTCACCCGCGGGCCATAGCTCTCGTCGGAACTCGTCCATCGGCCTCTCTGGTGGCGTCGGAGGATCCGCGGCTCCACGCATGTACTCGCCAGTAACCGGATGTAACTGAATCTGAGGGTACTCCGGGGCCCACTGTGCAGTAACTAGTGGTACCGCTGGTGGATCTACTAGTGGATGGAGACGCCCTCGACAAAGGTGTCGATAGCCCCGTGGTAGATCGACGGCGGGATGAGTCTGTGCCCGGGGTACTCTTTGGGTCGGGATCGTTAGATGGGGTCGTCTCCCGGGAAGGATGAAGGTAACCACGACCACCACCATGACCACGCCCACCACCACCACCACCACCACCACCACCAGCACTACCAGCACCACGACAACGAGTGCTAGCCATCAGCAGGGCGACGAGTGACACCACGAAGAAAAAAACTAGGAGTGCCATCTGAAACAAGAATATGCAGAAGTTTAAATTGAATTCACTAAGTTATAAGTGTCACGACCCGCTTCCGAATAATCGGACACGAGTCGGACACGCCCAGCCTTCGTCGTTAGACACGACGAAGTAAGCTGTACCAAACTAGGAAAATCTAACAGATAAATATGAAAGTATACAATCACAGCATCTAAAACGTGTCCCAGAATGATCACCATAATCCACAATTCTATGTATGTAAATGTACGAGTCATCAAGAATGAAATGTACATGAATTTTAAAGACAATATCTAAGAGTAAAGCTAATAGTCTAAACCTGAAACATCAAGCTAAGTCATGAACCATCCTGCTCAGCTAAGATCCCGGGCTCTGGCCCATATGGTAGAATGGTATCCTGCAAGTATACTTGTAACTTATCCAGTCAGGAGCGAAGCAAAATACAATTCTAGATAATGGACAAGACATCATGATATGAAAGTACAAGGGAACATGAAAAGTACAGGAAAGAACATGATGAATAAGTATATGAAAGAACATGGTGTGTAAAGTACATGAAAGAACATGAAATGTAAGAACATGAAAGAACATGAAATGTAAGAACATGAAAGAACATGGTATCTCAGGAATCACAGGAACTAAGTACATGATATATCTCCTGAACATGTGTGTACAATATTTGAAATATAACTAAGTATATGACCGGCTAGGGATAAGCACATGAAAGCACATGAAAGCACATAAAAGGTACAACTTAGGACCCGCGTGCACGATGCGGGGTCTAAGCTAAACACACCTGAGTTGTTTCTTGGGTTTGGTCACATAAATAGTATATTTTCTCACCCCAGGTACAAGTAATAAGAACAAGGAACATGAGCACCAGAAATACATGTCATGTTGTAGTGTGTCAATCAAGAAGGCACAGGATATAATGAAATGCACAAGACCATAAAATGTACTTGCCTTGCTCTAGGAAAGTACGGGTGAAGATCGGACTAGATGTCCTCCTGTATTTAATAATGATTTGGTACAAGTTGGTCAAATACCATTTAAAAGTCACTAAATTCTAATATACTTAGCTAACTAGCTCAATTATCTATTAACTAATTATTATAGGTAAAAATACTTTAAACCTTATGGAGAGTAGTATTAACTAGGTTGATACATCTACTTAGTCAACTAATTATATAGAACTAATTAATAATTTAGCTAACTAACATTTATGCTTAACTTATTAATATAGAGTTAATAATATTCTCAAAAGAAATCTCTTTAGACAATAATTTATAATAACAGGATAATATTTATTTATACTTGCTAATAATAATAATTTTTAGAGATGACAATAAACTTTATGATAAAATAGTACTAATAAAGTTAAGGTAAAACAAGGAAGTCCAAGCCATAAAGCCTAGCTAAAATCTCTTTATTCCAGCCCCATTATCCTGTAACCCAACAGTCACATGTTGAACCCAAAATTTCCAACTCACTGTTCTTGGTCGAACACTCAAGCAGCCCCATCAAGACTTAAACACAACTATAATTTAAAACAGAATTTAACCAAATGCCATTTAATTTAACAATACACAAAGAACAAAGCCTCCAACCGAAACTATAAAGCTCAACCCAAGGACCTTCAACTCAAACACCCATGGCCCATGAAGCCCACATTCCATCACGGAGACCCGACCCAGTGCCTGGTTCCAGCATCCTTCAACTACTACTTATACACTTACATATGTTCTAACAGTCCCAATACACCCTTCAACCCGCAATTATAGTCAATGCACACTGTTCATTCCAACATGCTCTCTACTTGAGATTTCAAAGAAAAGAACTCACAACTTCACTCTAATGGCTATATCAACAAAGGTTGGAGGCTTCAAGAATACACATAAAAAAAATCCAATAGAGTAAATCAAGAGAAAGTAAATAGAAGATTAAATACAATTTATAGATACAACCAAATAGAACTATCATAATAGACTGTCTGCAACCCTCCATGAACTCCCATACCAATCTGGACACAAACGCCATGCTCTACCCATACCAACGCCTGCACTAGCAATGGGCAAAAGACATCGCTCCTACAATAGACACGAACAGGACACACACCCGACGTGCACAGAATTGAACTTACGTCCCAACCCTGTCCCTGACCGATACCAATAATCAATTGTTGAGGTGAGACAAAAACATCATACAGAGGGGGTAAGGCTGTACCTGAAGGGAGAAGGTCAATCTCAATCAAGGGGCTGCCCTGAGGAGTCGGATACCAGCTCTCGAGTCCGATTGGAAAATGTGGAACCCTGTGTGACATTATATCGAACAATTACGGAGCATCACCATTTAAACATGACATCGAAGAGATTTGAATTCTCTGGACTTAGAAAAATGGAAAGAAGACCAAAATGTTACAATCTATAACTCACAAGCTAAAAATTGATCCAATATTTGCTACTTCTCCCAACTCAAACAATCAGATCTACAATTCTTCCTAATTGTTTCCCTCAGCCGAGAACAGAGACAACACTCTCAGAATCTAACTACACATGCTCACAGTAACTCAGATCAAGATTAACAAGAAAATCAACACTCACCAGGTTAGTTGTTGAAAATGGAGGGAAATCACTGATCGATCTGCCAATCGCCCGATCGAACGCTCTAAAACCGACGTCGACATCGTCATCAACGTCGCTCGTCGAGACTACAAATATTTGTTGCGAGAAACCATCGCCAGAGGTTGTCGGAGACCTAGCCGTCGCCGTCATGGGGAAAACCACCGCCGTTGCCGTTGTGGGGAAAACCACCGCCGTTGCCGTCGTGGATCTGCTCTCGGCTACCGGAGGATCTATCCTCGCCGCCGTCGTCGATCTCGCCGGAGCCGGAGGATTTGGCTAAGGTTCGAAAAAACTGGGGACTGAGCTCAGTGAGAGCAGTAGAAAAAATCGAGTGAGAAAATTATATTCTCTCTCTCCAATCCTCAGTTAAAAGAAAAAGAATGGCAATTTTGCGATTACCCCCCCCCCCCCCCCCCCGCCCTAAACTCATTACTCGCAGGTCCCTCCGCCTAAATAAATATGCAAAATACCCCCTCCCCTTTTCGTATATTACAGAAATGCTGAAAAAATAGTTAAAAACTTTTTGGAAAAATATGAGGGGACCACAAGTTGGTTGTAACCACTTTTTGAAATTAAAATTTCTCCCAATTTAAATTTCCTCCAAAATAGATAAATTTCCAATATCTAAAATATTTACTAAAATTATAAATACTCAATCAAAACCTATAATGATTATTAGAAACTTTTAATTTCTCAAAAATAAATGGGGAAGTGGAGTTACAAATCTCCCCCCTTAAAATAATTTTATCCTCGAAATTCGAAGACCCCAAAAATAAATCTCTGCAATTCACAAAAGATCCAAACACCAGTCATTTATTGAAAATAGAATTTCAAAAGAAACAGAGTACAATCAAATCAATTAAACAGATTGGGATAGCGCTCCCGCATCTCGTCCTCGTGTTCCCATGTGAACTCGCCCGGAGAGTGGTGTCTCCGCATGACGTGGACTAGTGGAATAACCTGATTCCGCAGCTGCTTCTCTCTCCTGTCAAGGATCTCCACTGGCTGCTCCTCGTAGGTTAATCTCGGACCCACCTCTAGCTCCGAAATGTCACCACATGGCTCGGGTCCGGAATGTAGCGTCGAAGCTGGAACACGTGGAAAACGTCGTGCTCTCCCTCCAAGCTGGCTGGAAGCGCTAGTCGATGTGCCACCTCGCCAATACGCGTCATCACGTCGAAAGGCCCGATGAATCTCGGACTGAACTTTTCGCCTCTGCCAAAACGAATGCTGCCTCTGGTCGGCGAGATTCTTCAAGAACACTCTGCTTCTAACTGCGAACTCCGGTGACCATCTGCTGTTGTCCGCCTAGTGCTTCTGTCGATCCATGACACTCTGAGCCTTGAGTCCAAGTACACACAAAGAGTTTGGGATATCACGCTTTGACAAGGATCGAGGATCAAATAGTCACGAAGTGGAAGAAATTTCAATTACAACTTAGAGGAGCAAAATCATGAAGACAACTATTAAGTACGATAAAAAATTGATGGTTTAACACAAGTGGGCTAGGACAAGATAGGAGAATCATGGCCAGATAGACATAATTTAAGATCGAAATTTAGACAAGACACAAACGAAGTATGGAATCAAAATCTGGCAATGTATCATTTGAGAAAATCAATGATCTAACGATACAATACTAGAAGGTAATTAACAGGGGTTGATTTGAGGAACATACGAAATACTCAGGAGATACAGTATCAAATCAGGACGAACGTGCAAGGATCTGTGATTTTCGAAAACCAATAATCATATGAAAAAAATATAATTTTCATGATACCCGAGAACATATAGGTATTTGAAATCACTTTGCTTAGATCCCTACCCCGCCAGTATAGGTCTGGCTGCAGTGGACTTTCGGCTCCGTGGCTCAAACATCAATATGTCACAGAATATTATGTCAACCTTATCCATTTTCAAACAATTATTAACAAGCAACTCAAGAGATCAAAATATGAAGATTTGACAAGTCTCGACAGTATTCGAAAAACCTATGATTGTCTGAAATCATTTCAACTTAGAGTTCCTGCCTCGCCAGTGCGCTACTGGCTGCAGTGAACCCTCAGTCTCCATAATCCAGCTAATGGCTGCAGCGCGCAACTGTCATGCCATAGTAGGTCATCGAATAGTCTCTCGACTTTATCCCTAGAAATTTCAAAAGAGTTCCAAGGAATTCAAAATGAGTTTCAATAGTCCAAGTCACAAAAATGGTGAAGTTACCTGACTGTTAGAATACAAGGGTTTATTAGGTACTATGAAGTAACACAGAATCCATTCGAAGAGTAGTGAGTACAAAAGGGCAACCGGAGAGATTTAAAATTTTAGACAGGACGAAGTTTTAAATTATGACGGAATATCAACTGATATCTGGAATGGTAACAAGATTCCATATATGGGACGTTATTTCGAAGGGATAACAGAGTCTCGAAGGATGAACTGAACAAGGTATCAGATAGGAGACAAGTTTCAATTTAAGAAATAAAATCTTGAATAGAAAATTTCAACAAGAAAACAAGGTTTAGAATAGTGACTAGAAAACAGGTTCCAATAGGAGACAAGGTATTAGATTGTAAATATGAAACAAGCGAATCTCAATAGCAAACAAAATCATAAATAGAGGATAATTCTCGAATAAAGTCAAAAATAGGAAATAGAATCTCAAACAAGCATCAATAGAATCGAAGGTTTAAACAAGGTTTCAGAATGATATTTCAAATAGAAATAATTCTCGAATAGTACAAGTTTGATTAACGAACAGAATATCAATAAACGAGTAGGAACAAGTGTCCATTAAACAAGCAAAATCTTGGATAGGAGACAAGATCAAAAAAAAATAGTAGACCAACAACTCTCGACTAGAAAATCAAAGTCATGAATAAGGAAACAAGTCTCAAATAGGAAACAAAATCTTCAAAACTCTCAAAGGTATTTACAACAATGTCTGCATAGGACGGAGCTTTAAACAAGTTTCGAATGAGGAACATGATTTCGAAATAAAATCTCGAGAAATGATTAAATATCAATTACTACGAAGTTTGATAAAGAAACAAAATTTGCAAATAGGAGCCATCACTAGGAAACAAGGTCAGGAATGATGAATATGCAAACGGTATCGATTAATGGATTTCAAACAATTATCAAATTGTGGATCTGAAACAAGTTTACCGAAATAGGAAACAATATCTCGAAGTAAGTTTCGACATCAATCGAGGTTTCAAACAAGAAGTTTCAAGAATAATCTAGGTACTAAGAGGATTTTAAGGAGTGACTGGATTGCTAATCGGATACATGGTTTCCCCAACCATGCAAAAGAAATCTTCTGTCTTCAATCTGTCTTCAGTATTTCCTCCGGTACTGGAATCCCTTCAACCTTCTTCAACTGTTCTGTCGTAGACTGGTCCATGCAGTAGTGCTCCACATGATTGCTAAATTTGGAGAGGCGAGTCCTTCTGTAGTCCAATGCTCCTCGTACTTGTTCTTGGGCAGTGCGATCAACGATCTCCGGATAATCTTTGGCTTGATGGGCAGACGATCCGTAGAACAAGCATAGCCTCCGTTTTTTGTGGCACTCCTCGAAGCGATGTCTTGGACTGCGGTAGAAAATACAAACGATCGTTGACTGGATCTGAATCTGGATCTCTCGCTGAGGTGACCGAAGTGCAGGGACTCTGACAGAAATATATGGTTGCTGGCTGCTGACTGCTGAGATCCTGATGCTCCTCGATCATTATGATTTGCGATTTGCTGGCAATCCTTCATCCAGTGAATGTGGGCCTGAATCTGACTCTGATGATGTGACTGAAGAAATGCTGTCTGAGTGTGGCAACGCTTTACAGATCCACAGTAGTTGCTATCTTCATCATAAGTCTTCATGTTCCTTCCGAGCTTCAGTTTTTCGTCTTGTTGTATGTGCTACGAGCTGGATCTTCCGGTTGATGACTTCAATCTTCAGAGGAGTCGGATCCTCAAAGACTTGGATGATCTTCAGTGGCGGCTCCGGGTTCTCGATATGCTCTTCGGTGCAAGATATGCGCTCGGTATCTGGCATGCTCCCTCTGGTTGTCAAGGGACTCTTCAAACGTCTCCGACAACTACGTACTACCCATGGGAATAGTAGGGTGATAGAAGGTAGTGGAAGCTCGAAACCTTCAAGTGTAGGTAGATCAATAGTTCTGGTGTCGCATGCTTTTGAACTATCTGAAAAACAGAAAACTGTTAAAATATCCTAGACCTAAATACAACAAGTGTTTATAGAATATCAATATACCTGATATACCTGATATACCCTTATTTCCGAATTTTCCTATGCTGTGATCAAGTTTCCCTAGTGTAATCAAGTCCCCCAATAGTACGCTAAAACCTAGGTACTATTAGGATAGATCTGCATGGGCCACCACTCACGACCTGCTCCCGAATAATCGAACACGAGTCAGACACGCCCAGCCTTCGTCGTTAGAAACGACGAAGTAAGCTGTACCAAACTAGGGAAATCTAACAGATAAACATGAAAGTATAAAATCACAGCATCTAAAACGTGTCCCAGAATGATCACCATAATCCACAATTCTATGTATGTAAATGTACGAGTCATCACGAATGAAATGTACATGAATTCTAAAGACAATATCTAAGAGTAAAGCTAATAGTCTAAACCTGAAACCTCAAGCTAAGCCATGAACCATCCTGCTCAGCTAAGATCCCAGGCTTTGGCCCATATGGTAGAATGGTATCCTGCAAGTATACCTGTAACTTATCCAGTCAAGAGCGGAGCAAAGTACAATTCTAGGTAATAAAAAGACATCTTGATATGAAAGTACAAGGGAACATAAAATATACAGGAAAGAACATGGTGAATAAGTACATGAAAGAATATGGTATGTAAAGTACATGAAAGAACATGAAATGTAAGAACATGAAAGAACATGAAATGTAAGAACAAGAAAGAACATGGTATCTCAAGAATCACAGGAACTAAGTACATGATATATCTCCTGAACATGTGTGTACAATATTTGAAATATAACTAAGTATGTGACCGGCTAGGGGTAAGCACATGAAAGCACATGAAAGGTACGGCTTAGGACCTGCGTGTATGATACGGGGTCTAAGCTAAACACACCTGAGTTGTTTCTTGGATTTGGTCACATAAATAGTATATTTCTCCACCCCAGGTACAAGTAATAAGAACAAGGAACATGAGCACCAGAAATACATGTCGTATTGTAGTGTGTCAATCAAGAAGGCACAGGATATAATGAAATGCACAAGACCATAGAATGTACTTGCCTTGCTCCAGGAAAGTACGGGTGAAGATCGGGCTAGATGTCCTCCTGTATTTAATAATGATTTGATACAAGTTGGTCAAATACCATTTAAAAGTCACTAAATTCTAATATACTTAGCTAACTAGCTCAATTATCTATTAACTAATTATTATAGGTAAAAATACTTTAAACCTTATGGAGAGTAGTATTAACTAGGTTGATACATCTACTTAGTCAACTAATTATATAGAACTAATTAATAATTTAGCTAACTAACATTTATGCTTAACTTATTAATATAGAGTTGATAATATTCTCAAAAGAAATCTCTTTAGACAATAATTTATAATAACAGGATAATATTTATTTATACTTGCTAATAATAATAATTTTTAGAGATGACAATAAACTTTATGATAAAATAGTACTAATAAAGTTAAGGTAAAATAAGAAAGTCCAAGCCATAAAGCCTAGCTAAAATCTCTTTATTCCAGCCCCATTATCCTGTAACCCAACAGTCACATGTTGAACCCAAAATTCCCAACTCACTGTTCTTGGTCGAACACTCAAGCAGCCCCATCAAGACTTAAACACAACTATAATTTAAAACAAAATTTAACCAAATGCCATTTAATTTAGTAATACACAAAGAACAAAGCCTCCAGCCGAAACTATAAAGCTCAACCCAAGGACCTTCAACTCAAACACCCATGGTCCATGAAGCCCACATTCTATCACGGAGACCCGACCCAGTGCCTGGTTCCAGCATCCTTCAACTACTACTTATACACTTACACATGTTCTAACATTCCCAATACACCCTTCAACCCGCAATTATAGTCAATGCACACTGTTCGTTCCAACATGCTCTCTACTTGAGATTTCAAAGAAAAGAACTCACAACTTCACTCTAATGGCTATATCAACAAAGATTGGAGGCTTCAAGAATACACATAAAAAAATCCAATAGAGTAAATCAAGAGAAAGTAAATAGAAGATTAAATACAATTCATAGATACCACCAAATCGAACTATCATAATAGACTGTCTGCAACCCTCCATGAACTCCCATACCAATCTGGACACAAATGCCATGCTATACCCATACCAACGCCTGCACTAGCAATAGGCAAAAGACATCGCTCCTACAATAGACACGAACAGGACACACACCCGACATACACAGAATTGAACTTACATCCCGACCCTGTCCCTGACAGATACCAATAATCAATTGTTGAGGTGAGACAAAAACATCATACAGAGGGGGTAAGGCTGTACCTGAAGGGAGAATGTCAATCTCAATCAAGGAGCTGCCCTGAGGAGTCGGATACCAGCTCTCGAGTCCGATTAGAAAATGTGGAACCCTGTGTGACATTATATCGAACAATTACAGAGCATCACCATTTAAACATGACATCGAAGAGATTTGAATTCTCTGGACTTAGAAAAATGGAAAGAAGACCAAAATGTTACAATCTATAACTCACAAGCTATAAATTGATCCAATATTTGCTACTTCTCCCAACTCAAACAATCAGATCTACAATTCTTCCTAATTATTTCCCTCAGACGAGAATAGAGACAACACTCTCAAAATCTAACTACACATGCTCACAGTAACTCAGATCAAGATTAACAAGAAAATCAACACTCACCAGGTTAGTTGTCGAAAATGGAGGGAAATCACTGATCGATCTGCCAATCGCCCAATCGAACGCTCTAAAACCGATGCTGACATCGTCATCAACGTCGCTCGTCGAGACTACAAATATTTGTTACGAGAAACCATCGCCAGAGGTTGTCGGAGACCTAGCCGTCGCCGTCGCCGTCGTGGGGAAAACCACCGCCGTTGCCGTCGTGGGGAAAACCACCGCCGTTGCCGTCGTGGATCTGCTCTCGGCCACCGGAGGATCTATCCTCGTCGCCGTCGTCGATCTCGCCAGAGCCGAAGGATTTGGCTAAGGTTCAGAAAAACTGGGGACTGAGCTCAGTGAGAGCAGTAGAAAAAATCGAGTGAGAAAATTATATTCTCTCTCTCCAATCCTAAGTTAAAAGAAAAAGAATGGCAATTTTACGATTAACCCCCCCGCCCTAAACTCATTACTCGCAGGTCCCTCCGCCTAAATAAATATGCAAAATACCCCCTCCCCTTTTCGTATATTACAGAAATGCTGAAAAAACAGTTAAACACTTTTTGGAAAAATATGAGGGGACCACAAGTTGGTTGTAACCACTTTTTGAAATTAAAATTTCTTTCAATTTAAATTCCCCCCAAAATAGATAAATTTCCAATATCTAAAATATTTACTAAAATTATAAATACTCAATCAAAACCTATAATGATTATTAGAAACTTTTAATTTCTCAAAAAATAAATGGGAAAGTGGAGTTACAATAAGTGCTTTTATGATGTCAAACTAAAATTACGTAATTGAAAGTATTTTTAATATATACTGATATTTAATCTAATCATCGTCATCGTCTTTGTCCTTGTCCTCAGCCTCGTCCTCATCATCATCCTTATCCTCATCCTCATCCTCATCGTCGACTTCATCTGTATCCTTATCCTCATCAAGTTTGTCTTCTTCTTCTTCTTCCTCATCCTCAATATTTGGAATAAGACGCCTCTTTCTCCCATAGTTGACAGCTAAGTCTTGTGTATCAACCACATACTCGCCTCTATTTTCCTCAACAATATTTTTAACATTCATGGTATTCGACTGTTGTACCAAGTATTAGGACTTTTCAATCTGGTCTTCTTGGTATGCTGGGTCTCCGACGTTGAATGTATTTCTAGATTTAATATTGTATACTGCCCACCAGTCAAATCGATCTCTACGACGTCTTGGGTAGCTTGTATAGTAGGCTTGAATAGCATGACTTGTTATCACAAATATGTCGGACCCTCTATACCTCCTGCGATAATTTATATCGACGAATCCAAATTGTTTATCGATTTTCCAACCGATATTTGATGTCGTATCGAATAACTCACATTTGAATATCACAATATGCATATCATATGGGGCACTATATTGTAAATCTATAATATTCCGAAGTACTCCATAATAGTCAAAGTCTGGCTCGTCGACATAGATGGTGCCTCTTATGCAAACACCAGAATCCTTGGTACTGAAGCCGTCATTGACATATTCGACATTTATAGCATTCTGAGTTGCCTTAAACTTGAAGCCATTAATGACATAGCCTGGCCAAGTCTTTGCATGCTTCTTCGGTCCCAATGCCAAATAACGAATACTCTCATTTGTGAGTGTTATTTCAGGTAATAAAACCTGTAACAAATATTGATAATTTATATATTTCAGATGCATATATTTTAATGGTAGCCGCATAAATTATTATCTCAGTTACTTACGTATTTGCGAAACCAGGACGAAAATGTACAATCAACCTCTCTTTGAAGTCCTTCATCGGTAATATCGGGTGTCCTCATTTTGAATTCATCTCTAAATATACTATTAGAGAGAATAAGAATAAGTGTAGTCAGTTACTTCACCAAATTATAGATTATAACGAGTGTACGTGTAGTCACTTACTTCTCCAAATCTCTCACTTCTTGTATATCACAATTTAACAAGACATATCGGTGAGCGACATCATACTCGTCGTCAGTCAACCGCCGTTTCTTACTAGCCCCAATAGGCTTGCCCCTTACATTGAATATACCTCCATCCTCAACGTCCTCGTCATTCCTTTGAGGTCTATTTCAATTTTTCTTAACATGAGTATCGAAATAAATGGAGCAGAAGTTTGATACCTCTTCGATAAGATATGCTTCGCATATCGAAGCCTCTATATGAGCCTTGTTGCCAACTTTCTTCTTAGGTATCTAGAGAGACAAATTATCTTAAAAATTAACAATAAAATGCAACTTAAATTATATTGATTTTTATGTACCTTTCAAATGGGTACATCCATCGATAATGAACAGATGCACCGACACGGACTTCGTATGCTAGATGAATCGGTAGATGCTCCATGCCGTCGAGGAAGCCCAGAGGAAATATTTTTTCTAACTTACAAATTATTAAGACAGTCTTCTCCTCAAGTTCAACCATGTGTTGCACCGTCAACTTAGTTGAACAAATATCCCTGAAGAATGTAGATAGCTCGGCCAACGAAACCCATACAGAAGAAGGCAACAACTCTCACAAAGCAATGGGCAGTAATCTTTCCATAAATACGTGGCAGTCGTGACTCTTCATTCCCGTTAGCTCGCGTTCATTGAGATTAATGCATCTAGACAAATTTGACACATAGCCATCGAAAAATCTTAAAGTAGATATCCACTTGCAGATTATTAATCTATCTTTCTGACTCAATATGTATTGTGCTACCGGCTTAGTTAATTATCCACCAGCTCCCCTTTGTATCAAGTTCAGATAAGAACGCTTGTATATCTCGGTAATGTCTTGTCTTGCTTTTGGATTGTCCTTCGTCTTTTCTTTAATATCCATGACGGTATTGAAGACATTATCGAACACATTCTTTTCGATATGTATGACATCAAGATTATGCCATATAAGATTATCTTTCTAATAAGGCAAGTTCCAGAAGATACTCCGTTTGGTCCAGTTATGGCTTTGTTCGAACCCATCGACACGATTGTTCGATGGATCTTCAATTACGGAGGGCAAGTCCTTTACATCTTTCTAAATATCATATCCCGACAATCTGGGTGGCGGATGAGAAAATTCTTATTTTCCAGCTCTGAACGCGTCCTTGTTCTTTCTCCAAGGATGACTCGCGGGCAGAAATTGACGGTAACAATCAAAGAAAGAAGTTTTTCCACCATGTTTAAGGCAGAATACCTTACTATTTTCCATGTATATCGGACAAGACATGGTACCGTGAGTACTCCATCCCGACAGCATACCGTATGCTGGAAAATCATTTATTGTCCACATCAGTGAAGCTCCCATCTGAAAGTTCTATTTTCTGGAAATATCATGGGTCGCGACGTCGATCTCCCACAGCTGTTTCAGCTCATCCACTAACGGTTGTAAATATATATCGATATTTTTCGTCAGATTTTTGGGACCCGATATGATAGCTGTCAAGAACATATAAGAAGTCTTCATACACATCCATGGTGGCATATTGTAAGGGGTAAGAATGACCGGCCAGCAGGAGTATTGAGATCCCGACTGCCCGAAAGGGGCGAAGCCATCAGAACATGGCCCAAGACGTACATTTCTAGGCTCTGCAGCAAAATCTGGATGATACAAATCAAAATGTTTTCACGTCTCTCCGTCCGAAGGATGTGACAATTCTCCATCGTCCTTTGTGCGTTCTTCGTTGTGCCACATCATGTGTTTAGCTGTATTCAGAGACATATACATCGTTTGCAAGCGCTTCATGATCAACAAGTAATGCATATACTTGTAAGGACGTCGTTTTCTAGTTGACTTTCCTTTTTTCTTTACTGGCTTGTAACGATCCGTATTACAGAAGCTGCAGCTTTCTATGTCCTCCTTCTCCTTGTAGTACCATATGCATCCGTTGCGATAACAATCTATCTTCTCGTACCCCAATCCCAGTTGTCGGACCATCATCTTTGACTTGTAGAAGTTTTTTGGGAGCTCTTTTGATTCCTTCGGTAAGATCTCCGTCGCTAGTTGTGTAATTCGATCATAACAAGCTTGTGGCAAGTTAAAATTAGACTTTATGTTCAATAATCGCATCATCACTGATAGTACGGAATGAGTCTCACAATCAGGATATAGTTGAGTATATGCATCCCGAAATATATCATAGAACTCCTTCACCTCGGGATTAGGATCATCTTGATCAAAATTAGGCCCTGCCACATCGTACACCATATCTCGTGCACGATTCTGCAGGTCTCTATAATTAACAGAGCATCCGTCATCCATAAAAAAATCCGTTGCAGCATTTTCATAAAAAGCATAAGTAGCAGCATTTGCAACCTGTCTTTCTGCATATAGTTCACCTTACGATGACCACATGCAGTAATCACGTACGAAATCCTTACGGGTCAAATAATCTCTCACAGTCACCACTTCTTCATAACATCTATTACGACAATTACCACATGGACACTTGATTTTGTTACCGTCCATGTACTGAACTTTGCTCATGGCATACTTAAGAAATACTTCCATGTCTTTCTGAAAATCGTCACTCACATCTATTCTCCTCTCGTGTTATCGTTTGTACATCCATTTATGATCAAAGAAGTAACGGTCCATCGTAGATTGGATGTGAAAATCTGTATCGTAAGACAAACGGAATTACTATATAATCATGTACTCACCAATAACCGGATATAACTGAGTCCAGGGGTACTTCGGGGCCCACCTTGCAGTAACTGGTGGATCTGCTGGTATAGGCCGGATGTACTTAGTATCGACCGTATCAGATTAGTATCGGTCTATCAGTTTGGTATAGGCCGTATCAGATTGGTATTGGCCTTAGCAAATTGGTATCGTCCTATCCGATATGTACATGTATCGGCCATATAGCTAAGATTCATATTGGCCTTATTGATTCGGTATTGGCCATATCCGATAGGTATCGGCTATGTCGGATTAGTATCGACCGTATTGGATTAGTACTGTGGAAGGTTTAGTAACAACTGTATTTGGATTTCTATCTTCTCGAGCTAGAATACCATTACAAGAGAGTCATGAGAGCGTAAAAAATCTCCTAAATTACTCCCGTAAACATCAATATTTAGGAGATTTTTTACGCTCTCGTGACTCTCTTACAATGGTAATCTAGCTCGAGAAGAGAAAAATCCAAGTATAGTTGTTACTAAACCTTCCACCATACTAATCTGATACTACCGATACTAATCCGATACGACGATACCTATCGGATATGGCCGATACCAAATCGATAAGGCTAATACAAATCCTAGCTATATGGTCGATACATATCGGATAGGACGATACCAATTCGCTATGACCAATACCAACCGATACGGTCGATACTTATAAGTACCTACGATCGAGGAGGTTGACCCACTAGTATATCCATGTACGATCAACGAAGTAACGATCCATTGTAAATTGGATGTGAAAATCTGTATCGTAAGACAAACTAAACATAATTAGTTCGATACCGATACCGATACCGATTCTGATACTCAATGAAATAGTCCGATACCGATACCGATTGGTGGTGGGACGAGCCACAATCCGTTGACGGAGGCTTCTCCATCAAAGGATTCTGGCTCGCTCCACCAACTAAAATTTGGTTTTGGTTTGGGTTTTTGTTTTGGTTTTGGTTTTGGTTTCGGTTCCGGTTTTGGTTTCGGTTTAGATTATTCGGTTTTGGTTTTGGTTTTGGTTTTAGTTTTGGTATTGGTTTCGGTTTTGATTATTCGGTTTGGTTTTGGTATTAGTTTCGGTTTTGATCATTCGGTTTTGGTTTTGGTTTTGAATATACTAAATTCGGTTCGGTTTTAAAAAAAATTCGTTCGATTTCGGTTTTGAATATACTAAATTTTATTATTCGGTTTTGGTTTCGGTCCAAAGTTTATATATACTCCTCTCTATATATATACTAAGTTTATATATATATATCTCTGTGTGTGTGTGTGTTTCGACCCTCACCTCCACCACCGTCGACCCCAACTCCCACCCTCGGCCCCAATCCGATGCACTACCCCCCCGCGACCCCCACTCCCACCACCGCCGACCCCGGCGCCCCCGACCCCCGCCACCCCCCCGCGGCCTTCTCCGCCGCCCTGGCCCCCATCCCCTACACTACCCCCCCGGCGAGCCCCACTCCTGCCACCGCCGACCCCCACTCCCTACACCCCCGGCCCCTCCGCCTCCCTTGGCCTCCCCCACCTCGGGCCCCCTCCGCCCCCATCCCCGCGGCCTCTATCCGCCCCCCTGCGGCCTCCAACCACAGCCGACCACCCCCCTACCACGGCTTCCCTCCACCCCCTACCACCGGCTACCTCCGCCCCTACCCCCGCGGCCTCCATTCGCCCCCCCGCGGCGTCCATCCGCCCCCCTGCGGCCTCCCACCACAGCCGACCCCCCCACCACGGCTCTCCTCCGTCCTCCCACCGGAGGCAACCTCCGCCCCCCACCCCGGCGACCTCTATCCCCCCACGCGGCCTCCCACCACAGCCGACAATCCACCCCCCACAATGGATCCCCTCTGCCCCCCACCGTCGGCTACCTCCGCTCCTCCATCGCCCACAACCACCAAACAAGAGAGAGTACCTTTGAGAGAGAGAGCTCCTAGAAAGAGAGAGAGAGAGAGGAGAGAGAAATATTTTGGTTCGAATAAAATCCCCCCCGTCGGTTCAATTTAAGCTAGGGCTGGCTATTTAGCGACGGACTGACGACAGATATATCCGTCGCTATGTAGTCGTAAAATTTTCCACGAATTTTTATATATTTTTTCGCCAGCTGAGTGACTACGTAGCGACGGCTATATTTTTCGTCGCTAAAACTCATTAGCTGGGCGACGGAGATCCGTCGTTACATAGTAGCCCAATTTCTCATGATTTTTTTAACATTTTCCCACGCAAATATTGACTAAGGAGTGACTACCTAGCGACGGCTACATTATCTATCGCTATTTCTCCGACGCCTTACCAACGTGTGTGCGACAACTTTTTACCCTTAAAATTTAAAAAAAATATTGCATGTGATCAGACGGTAAACCGTCAATATACAGTCGGGAGTCCGTCGCTAGTAGCGACGGACTTACTCCGTCGCTAGTAGCGACGGACTTACTCCGTCGCTAATAGGCCATCGCTAAAGCGATGAATTGGTAGTGCTTAGATAAAATTACAAGATTGACAAAAACTAATGTTTAACCCTTTGTCCTAATAGGTTCAACCCCCTCAACACACTCAAGAAGAAAAGAAAGATTAAAATTGAAATCGCTCAACAACCCGTACCAATCTCCCTAAATCGAAGTTGATGACCCCTCGATTAGATCTATTCTTCCTTCTGTCTTGGATGGCGAAGTCCTAAGAGCAAAGTGCGAAACTTTTTCTTAGATTTTTTGTGGACGAGCACCTCGAATCTCCACTTCTATGCTGTGCTTTGTGCCTCTACCCTCACCCCATATATATAGGATGAGAAAAACCTATTTTAGGTCATAATAGGATTTCTTAAATAGGAAGCCCTCAAATAAGAATCCTACTACACCTAAAATAACCCATCAACATCCTATTTTCGATTATAATAGGATCTTTTAAATAGGAAACCATCAAATAAGAATCCTATTATATCTAGAATATCCCTACACTAATTATGGACATCCAAATCAAATTAAATCAAATATTTAATCAGATTTAGACTCCATAAATATGCTATTACCAAATCCAGACTATAATCCAACAATCTCTCCCTCCAGTCTGATGAGAGGGTGTTGACCCCATGGCTCCTCAACTGGAATCCATGCCTGTCGTCATGCGACAGAGTTCCTGCTCCTCCATGCCTATGATCTTCGATCCCCCGAGCTGTTTTACATCTTCCTTTATCTCCAGCTCCTCGTCCGTCACGTCGACGCTAGCTGCCATGCGTAGCACCTCTTGCACTACTGGGATCCTGTCGATATCAATAACATGATTAAGATCGAAGTCCCTGACGATCAGCCTCACCGTAAGTCTCGGTTGCCTGTCCCCGACTTCTATCTTCCATCAGAAAGTATTAACTTTCTGACGAGCTTCTTCATCCTTGGCTGGCCCGACCAAACAGACGTTGCAGTCCTCCTCAGATTCGAACTCCTGAACCTACCCACCTTCGTGTCTGAACTTGAAGCTCCCCCATACACATGCGTCCTCGAGCAGAATATCATACACTGTACATACCGTCGATGACCCACAGCTCCTCCTGAACTGTGTGAATGATGATGCTCCCATCTCAGATTGAGTTTATTGCAAACCTTGATCTCCTTTCTGGCTTCGAACTGCTGAAACCGATGTCGCTCATTGAAGCTTTGGCAAACCACCCGTCGCCAAATTGGATCCGTAGAGTAACCTCCACCTGGAGACCGACCAGCTGTCATGGGAGCGACATACTGACCCTCAATCTTTGACTCACCACCATCCGTCACTTTGTTTCGACGAACCGAATCCTCCGTATCCCTCAATGCACCTAGAAGCCCCTCATCAACAAGTTCTCGATAATCTACCTCCTGTCGAGTACCCCTTGAGCCTCCATCCGGTATTTGTGGGCTACCTGTACAGCTCAGCGACTTGAGCCTGTACATGCCATAACACAAATCTTCCTGAGCCAACCGTTGGGAACCCTTCACAAGCATCCAATTTTTGTCCCCAAACAGACTGCGACAGCCATCATCTGCCAGCCTTCCTACCGAAACCAAATTATAGCGCAAACTCGATACATGTCGCACACCCTTGAGAATGAGCTTCTCACTGAGCTCCGTTGTCAAGTGCACATTACCGATGCCTAAAACTGCAGCTGTCCTCTTGTCGCCTATCTTCACACGTCCAAACATGTCACCGCGGTATGACGTGAAGATCCTCCTATGTGGAGTAGCGTGATACAATGCCCTCGTGTCCATGACCCAGTCGCCATCATGACACAGGCCATAAGGTTCCTCTGCATCGGTTGCTACGATGATGATATCTCCCGTTGTTGTGAGATCCTCCTGATCGTCCTTGCCTTTTTCCTTCTCAGCTTTGAGCTTCATGTAGTTCCTCTTGATATGACCCCTTTTCCACAGTGATAGCAGCCGTCCTTGCGGTCCACATTCGCAAGATTTCGAGAACTCTCCCCTGTTCTTGCATGTGAATTGGGTCTTCCCTTTCCGTAGGAAGTCACCAGAGCGGACTCCTGCGATGATTCCACTTGCTTGTGCTGGACCTCCTCATTCAACAAGCTACTTTTGACTGCCTTCATCGTGACAACTCCATCAGGCGCGGAGTTGCTCACCGACACCACCAACGTCTCCCAGCTTTCTGGTAGAGAACTCAAGAGCCGTAGGGCCTGAAGCTCATCATCAATCACCATCTTCATCGCAGACAGCTGATTGATGATAACCTAAACCTCGTTCAGATGTTGTGCCACTGGGGCACCTTCCGTGTACTTCGAGTTGACGAGTTCGCGAATAAGAAACGCCTTGTTGCCAGCCGTCTTCCTTTCGTACATCGAATACAGCTTCTCCCATAATGCTTTTGCTGAACTCTCCATGGACAAATGGTGAAACACCGAATCATCCAACCATTGGCGGATGAATCCAACGACCTTTCGATCATGTCATTTTCAGTCTTCAGAGCTTTGGAGGTTCTGGCAACCATGTCTACGGAGCAGATAAACATAGATATTGGAAATCGAATACGTCCTCCTGCGCTCCGATACCGTGTCTGAGACGTTGCCGCAGCGAAAACTTAGGCCAACCCACCTGAAATAACCAACCCCCGTCTAACGGACATCAAGCACAGATAAAGACATGTATATGGCGGTGACTATGTCACTTGGACAAATCCTAATCTTTATAACTCAGATGAAATTACAAGATTGACAAAAACTAGTGTTGAACACTTTGTCCTAATAGGTTCAACCCCCTTACCACACTCAAGAAGAAAAGAAAGATTACAATTGAAATCGATCACCAACCCGTAGCAATCTCCCTAACCGAAGTTGACGACCCCTCGATTAGATCTATTCTTCCTTCTGTCTTGGATGTCGAAGTCCTAAAAGCAAAGTGCAAAACTTTCTCTTAGATTTCCTGTGGATGAGCACCTCGAATCTCCACTTTTGTGCTGTGCTTTGTGCCTCCACTCCCACCCCATATATATAGGATAAGAAAAACCTATTTTAGGTCATAATAGGATTTCTTAAATAGGAAGCCCTCAAATAAGAATCCTACTACACCTAAAATAGCCCATCAACATCCTATTTTAGATTATAATAGGATCTCTTAAATAGGAAACCATCAAATAAGAATCCTATTATATCTAAAAATAGCTCAGCACTAATTATGAACATCCAAATCAAATTAAATCAAATATTTAATCAGATTTGGACTCCATAAATATGCTATTACCAAATCCAGACTAGACTCCAACAGGAGAGGCCTTAGGCCTTGTCTTTATAGCTTCACCAGAAGTGAAGCTACGGCTACTGCATCATAGCCATACCATACATGGAGCTGAAGTATATAAACTTCATAGCTTCACTATCATGCTAGATCTACTGCATAGCTTAGCCATAAGCAAAGCTACTTGGCAAAGGCCATTCCCTCGTTGTAGTGGTAGCGTCGCCGCAGCATTAGCTCCATTGGAAGCAACGGTAAAAAGTGAACATGAAGTTCATAAGTGAACATGAAGTTCATAAGGAGACGAAGTTCATAAATATAACTTGAAGTTCATATAATTGAAACTTGTAGTTTCATAAAATTGAACATTACATGTTAAAGAACCAGAAGTTCAATATGTTTACTTCATAATTCTATGATATCCAAGTTCATCCTATAGCTGACTTCTAGTACCAGTCGATGGAATAATATACATAAAAGGCTCTATTGTGCCATTTTTTAATTTCATTATTGGATTAATGTTTTTAAGTTTGGATATTTTAATAGGATAATTAATTTTTCGATACTTAATTAAATTATTTTTCATAAATGTGACAAATTTAATTAATTTGTCCTTAGGTGTGACAAGTTGAAAAGCTAGATGTTTGGTTAACAATGTGACTATGCACACTATTATTCCTAAATAGAAAAATAGTGTTCTAATTTTATACACAAGCTCAATACTCTGACAAACCTATCTGGTCCATCCAACCTGGTAGAGGGGCACGAGCCAATTCCATGTTGTCCCATGGTATTGATTTAATCATTAAAGAGGCATTATATTCTCCCCTTCTAGAAGAACATTGTTGAGCCTTAAGGATATCAATGAAATTAGTTATCATGCTAAAACAAGTAATGAAAATAGAGTAGAGTTCGAAATACATAATGCCAGAAGTGAACGTGGGAGAAGATTAACACTTTTATGCTCTGGCATGACCGTTTAGGTTACCCGAGTTAAGACTTGATGCATCGTATCCTCAGTTCTACTCATGGGCATAACCTTACTCGTAGTAAGGATCTCATTTATTCAAGTAGACTTTGTCACAACCCACTCCCGAATAATCGGGTACGTGTCGGACACGCCCAGCCTTCGTCGATAGACTCAACGAAGTAAGCTGTACAACACTAAGAAAAAACTCCAAGTCACAATGATATAAAACACCACAACATCTATAAACGTTCCCAGCAATCACCACAACACACCAAGTCACATTTAGTACAAATTCATCCGGAGACAAATCCAGTAACCTGAATATAAAATCCTGAAATCTCAAATACAAAGTACATGACAAAAATCTCTAAAACAAATCTAAGATAAGATCTAACTATAACTCTGCACTTCTAAGTCCATCATGAAACACAACTCCACCAGCTTCGGGCTCTAGCCCAAGGTGGTACAACATCATCAAGCACACCTGCAACGTATCCTGTCAAGAAGAGAGCAAAGTACAACCCCGACAAGAAGCACTAAACAAAGTAAACTGAAATGCATGAAAAAAGAACTACAATGTGAACTATAGTACCAGAAACTGGAACATGAAACTGTGATGCATGAATAACGATAAAACTATAGTACCAGATCCTGAACAATAAACTAGACTATCAGTGTGATATGCATTTGAAATAACTATCAGAATATGTGATCGGCTGGAGTAGTACAGGGTAAAAGAGCATATGAGCACATGAATAAGGGTACGACTTAGAGTCCCACATGCACGATGTGAGACCTAAGCTATTAAGTAATGGCTAGCTAAAACATGATTGGTCACACATCTGTAGTATTTCTCCTCCCCAAGATACAAGTAAAAATACTGAATAATGAACAATGAACAATGAACAATGAACAATGAACGATGAACGATGAACAATCGTGTGTACAATGTGTCCTATACATGAAAAAAACATAAAGCAAGACAGAAATAAAAAGAGTAAAGGGTTCGAGTCGGTGTACTTGCCTTGCTTTGGATGATCGTGAAATGAAAAGTAGTAATCGCTATGTCACCTAGAAGTAATTTGGGGAATAATAGGTTAGAATCTTTTAATGATATTGACTAGCTATTAGCTAACATGCTAAATCACTATTTATATATTCTAGCTAACTATATATACTAGCTAACAATAGTTTTAGGAAATACTTATATATTTTCTAACTTTAATCAAGATAAATAGCTGTAAAATACCTTAACTATAACTTTAACATAAATTATTACAAAATATCACTAGCAAAGTATCTATCACAACTTAGCATATTAGTAATCATATAGAGTTAGAAATAGATTTTAGTAAAACAATAGTAGTTAAATACAATATGTTACCAAACCAAATTTTTGACTAGTAAAAATAATTGTTTTTAGCAAAACAGTTTGAAATAAAACTTTCAAATAGTTGTTTATCTAAAATTTAACCATATTAATGATATTAAATATTAGCAAAACCAACTCCAGCCCAATTCTAGCCCAGCACCAATCCTATTTTTCTTGTCCACTCTAATTTCCTTTATGGCCTGACTCATCTGGCTAAGTCCATCCCAAAACATTCATATAATAAGCGTACATTGAGTTAAACTTTTATTGGAAAAAATGGACTTGTTAGGCCCATTAGTCTGCAGACCTGCAACTTAGACTTAACCAGCTAAATCAAGCCTGACCCAAAAATTTAAAACAATAAGTAAAACCCCTCATGAAATATACCCAACTGATGCTTAGCAACACTTATACATTATTAGCAAAACGTACACAAACCCAGCCCAGTGCCAACCAACATAACATCAGCCCAAGCCAACTACTGTCCATAGACCAATTGCAGACCTTTACTTAAAAGTTTGAACCAAAACCCAGGAACACTAATTCCTAGTCCAACACATTCACAAATTTTCATGGCCAATCTAAATTCAAGTACTGCACAGACCCAACTTTTATTCCCCAAGCATCAGTCCATGCTACTATAGTATCAAGGCTAAATAGGTTATATACAACCCAGGCACAATTGCATACAAGAAAACAAGATTCAACGAAAGAATATACACATAATCCAGCATAATGGAAACTAATCGATATTATATAGAAACCATTCCCACTGTACTAGACTTCAAAATAGTTCAAATTCCTCCTTGCGCCTATACTCCTTTCCAGCTAATCCATGCACAAGTCAAAATCGACATTCAAAACTAGAAGCCAGTACAGTAAAAACCCAAACTATACATTCAGTTGTAAAATTCAATTCAATACAAGTGTGTAGACAACTGCAGACCCCAAGCCCTGATCTAACTTCTCTAATCCACATCCACGCCATCATCCCCCTAGACACGTACACACGGTTAGACACAAACGGCACTGGACACGCACACGGACATGAACTATACTATTCAAGACTCGATCCTGGCCTGGACAACACCATACTCATTCAAATTCGAAGCAAAATTCACAACATCAATATCAAGAGGAATATAGAAGTTTATCTGAAGGAAGTTCAATTAGCAATGAGGACACGAGCTCAGATACGACTCTTCAATCTCGTCGTCATCCTCGACTGATGCAAGACTCCGCTAGTTCAATAACCAATCGATCGATCCAGCCAGACAATACTATCCCCATCATTCGATCGGAAAAGAATTTAAGAAGGAATTGAATGAATCGAATCTAGTACTGAAGAAAATGGAGGAATTCGTTCAAGAACTCACCGGGAATTGATCGCTCGATCGAAGGCTAATCGATTCACGATGAGATGACCTAGATCTGAACAACCGAGGTCGGAGAAGCCGGATAAAGGAACCAGGATCAGTCGATCTATCGACCCAGATCTGGGTCCACGACCTCAATCGTCGCCTGCTGAAGTGGAGCGGTGGCTCGCGGTGGAGGAGAATCGTCGGAGATGCATGTCGCTGCCGGAAACAAGTGATACTGCCTGAGAGGGATCTCTCACCGTCACTAGAGAAGAGTGCGGGGCCCCCAACTGCTGTTGGAGGAGCCGGTCACTGCCACGGAGAGGAGAAGCTTACTCGCCGTCGCACGTTAGGCCAATGACCACCATCGCCATCGCCATGGCTGGTCTCTCCACAAGAAGTTAGGGTTAGGGTTTTGGGGTTGATTTGGGGAAAAAGTGAGGAGTGGGGAAGAGCTCGGCCAGAGAGCTCTAGAATTTTTTTAGACAGGAATGAAAAAGAGAGATAGACTGAGTATAAATAGAATTTAAGGAAGAGAGGTATTTACCAAAAAGCACTCCACAAATATCTTATTGCAAACTGAAACAAAAAGTTGTTAGAAAGTTGTTGGGTTTGTTAGAGAGTGGAAAAGTTGTTACAAAGTTTGTTAGGAAGCTTGGAGAGCACTCCAATAAATGTAGAGTATTCTCCTCAAAAATAAATTAAAATAGAATCTCAAAAATTTCAAAATACTGTAAATACCCAAAGATTCATAAAATTAGGGGAAGTGGGGTTACAAATCTCTCCCTAGAAAATTTCGTCCTCGAAATTTCAAAATGGTACGATTTGGCATGATAAAGTAATTAGATACAAAATTTGAAATTGACATGATTTAAAGTGGAATGAAATGATAGTCACAAAAATAATGATCACAGGATAATAGTCTCAATAATATCCGGCAATCCTACACATCTGGAGTCACTTTCCCTACAGTTCCTACCTCGCCAGTATGCATCTGGCTGCAGTGAACCTTCAGTTCCATGATCTCGACAATAATAGATTGTCGCAATATTCTATCAACTTTATCCGATATTTGTCAAAATAACACAAGAGAAGGCTTTAGGACGTAGCTTCAATCATATCCAAGAACCTATGACTACCCGCAATTACTTTGACTTAGAACCCTTGCCTCGCCAGTGAGCAGCTAGTTGCAGTGGACTCACGGTCTCCATAATCCAGTCATAATAGGTTGTCGAATATGTTCTCAACTTTATCCAGAAAATCTTCCAAGAGAGTTTATGAAAATTCTAAATCATGATAGAGAGTGTTATCATCCGTTCTTTAGAAAACAATCTTTTTTTATGGATATCAAGAGACAATCAACAGTCAACAAGTAGTTACTAGGTATTATGAAACAAATAGTAAGATAAGGATGAGGCTTTAGAAATAAGTCTCGAAATGGAGAAACAATAAGGGAATGCAAAAAAAAAATAAAGAAAGTAGTGATCCATAAGTGCCATCGATCGTCAGTACTCGTCCGGAATCGGGATGGTCTCCACTTCCTCGGCTGCCAGGAGTTAGACTCGCCCCTCCGGCTGAACTCCCTGCGGCTGCTGGACATGAAGAGGTAGGTCCTCCTGCTGGGGTCCCGGTGCTCCTCGTGCTCGTCCTTCAGCGACTTTTGGACAATCTTTGACCTGGTGAGCAGGTGATCCATAGAACAAACAAAGCCTCAATCTCTTGCGGCATTCGTCGTAGTGATGTCTTAGGCGGTGACAATAGTTGCAAGTGACCGCCAACTGCTGCCTCTGTGGCTGATCTGCATGAACTCTGGCTGGACAGTGATGCTGCTGTGCTGGTTGCTGTAGCCTTGCCTGAATCTGAGTCCTCTTCGCCGGTATCTGATAGCTGCTGCTGTCGATGTCCCTTTTGAGCTTCGGGTCCATCTTCTTCTCCACCGCGTGAGCAATTTTGAGAATGCTCGAATAAGTCGTCGCCTGGCTGATTGCCACTGCATGTCGCCACTCTTTGGTGAGGCCCTTCTTGAACCTCCAAGCCCTCTCCTCTGGTGTGCTAACTTGGTTCTCCGCGAACCTGCTGAGTCGGGTGAACTCCGATGTGTACTCTGCTATAGTCATGTTCCCTTGCTGTAGTGCCTCGAATTGCACCCGAAGCTCGTCGCGCTCTATGTCTCGAAAGAACTTCTCTTTGAACAGAGTTTTAAAGTCTGTCCAAAGAATCTGGGGTGCGGCCAACTGAGGCTCCTCTCGATACCAAGCTCTAGCAAGATCAAAAAGTCGTATGCTCGCAACTTCCACCTTCAGGTCATCTAGAATTCTTGCCATCTTCAGCGTCCACTCTGTTGGCCCATTGGTCATGGTCAAACCTGATTTTAATAATTGATCAAACTCTGTCTCAATATAAATGCAAATCAATTTAGATATTTACCTACGATGTTTTGGACACTACTCAACGATGGATATCATCTATGTTCAAGACTGAAGCTGTTTGCCACTCCAAATGTACTTCCTGTTAAGCAATATAATTTTTTATTTTATTGAGTCTAGGAATACATTGTACACCAAGTCGTACTGGCAAATAGGCTATCCGAAAATGTTTTTCAAAACCATCCTCCTCTTTTACAAATGACCTACATTTTTAAAAAACATCCTTTTTACAAAAGCTTCTGAAGGACTTTTCAAAAAGCCAAAATTGATTTTTTCTCAAAAATGAACAGGCAAAACCCTAGCAGAACTCGGTCCGAGTTCGGCCAGAGTTCGGCCAATGGAACGTTAGTGAAAGTTAGATTTTGAACTTGGTCATCCTTCAGTTGCGGTTTGTTACAAGAGTTCTGTCCGAATTCTGCCAGAATTCTGTCAGAGTTCTGTCTTTGGAAAAACTATAAATAGAGAAGTATTTCGATAATTTCAAATTAGCAATTCACTTTCAATCTCTTCTCTTCCTGAGCTTACATTCTTCCAAAGAGTTCTAAAAAGCTTTCATTTTCAAATCCCAATCCAGTTACAATCCTCTAGTCGATTTGCCAGTGCGGTACGGTCTAGAAGTTTCAGAGCGATTGTAATCAGAGGCTTGATAGAAGATACAACTCTTCACAATTGAAGTTGGTCGAGTTCTTCGTATCAAAGCTCACGTCTGTAGAAGTTGCAAGGACTTCGTATGAAAACTTGCAGGATTTTCCAATAGTGGATTCAACTGGAAGCTAGAGTTCTTCCGACTGGACTAGTCCTCACAAGAAAAAAACCAGTATAAATCTCGGTGTTTGCGTTTGCCTTCTGATCACTTTTAATTTCTGTCATTTACTTTTGTGATTATTATTATATCTGTGATCTAACCGCTAACAAAATTTTTAATTAGCAATATTCCGCTGCCTACTCTATTCACCCCCCTCTAGAGTATTCTGCTTTACAATTTCGTTCCTACAATTGGTATTAGAGCAGGCTCTCCATCTAGAGGTATTACATTATGATCCCAATTGTTCCTACAATTGGTATCAGAGCGGGTTATACAGGTAAATCAAGATAAAATTGCAGTTATATTCAATTGTTATATATATCACAACATTACATATGGCAACTGTGAAATTCACAAGTGAAGGCCAAGCCACAAACAGACCTCCACTGTTTGAGGGCACAAACTACACTTATTGGAAAACACGTATGAGTTTCTTTCTGAAATCTCTTGATTTTGACTTACGGTCTGTAGTTATTGATGGCTATAAAAAGCCACCTCGTATTAATGTTGATGGTGTTTTAGTTGAAAAACCCCATGACAAATATACAGAGGAAGAAAAGAAAAAGGCCAGTCTTGACGCACGTGCTATTAACGCTTTATTTTATACTTTAGACAGAACTGAATTCAACAGGGTGTCTACTTGCACAACATCAAACGAAGTGTAGAAACTTTTCGAAGTAATCCACGAAGGAACAACACAAGTCAAGGAGTCAAAAATCAACAGACTTACTCAGGAGGACGAGGCGTTCCAAATGAAGCCAAGTAAATCAGTCACTCAGATGTTTACAAGATTTTTGGATATTGTAAATCCTCTGTCTTCACTAGGCAAGGATTACAGTAACCATGAGAAGATTCGCAAACTTCTACGAGCCCTTATAAAGAACTGGATTCCAAAGGCTACAGCAATCATTGAAGGTAACGACCTCTCAACAATGTCTCTAGAAACACTCATGGGTAAGCTACTCACTCATGAGTTAGAACTTTAAGCCTTTAAAGATGCTACACCAAAGGAGAAATCAGAGAAGACAATCGCTCTCAAGGCTCAACATAGAAGAACCATCGAAGATGATTCTGACGACAACGACTCCGACTCCGACTCTGAAGATCAAGCTCTTCTGGTAAGAAAATTCAAGAAGTTCATAAGATTTAACAGGAGAACAAAAGACAGCAAAGACAACAACAACAACAACGAGGAAGATCCTATTTGCTACGGATACAAGAAGAAAGGACACATGAAGAAAGATTGTCCCTCAGCACATCATCAAAGAAAAACAACAAATATGACATAGGCTATCTGAAGAAATCTACATCAAAAAGTACGCCAACACAAGCATATGACATGAAAGTGAAGCCAGCGACTCAGAAGATGAACAATCAGATGACGCTGCAAATATATGCTTGATGGCTTGTGATCAGGTAATTACTAATCCTCTATTTGATCCGTATGATGATTTCACCTTTGAGCAACTAGAAGAGGCTTTCAGTGAACTGTTAGATGATTGCAGGAAACTGCATAGTAAATATGAAACCTCTAAGAAGGTACTCGAAGAGTATAAAGGTAAAATAGAAAGACTTACCAACCAATTAGATCTGGTTAGAAATAATGACTCTTCAACTGAGTCTGGTGATCTTTTTCTATTAAATTGTTGTTATACGAGACTATTAAGCTATCCGAAGAAAAAGACCAAACTATTATCCAGTTAAAGGAAGACCTATCTAAGGAGAGAAAGAGTCTCCAGTGTGCACAGGTCAGATTAGAATCACACACATCTAACTATACTAGATTATATGACACTTCAAAAAAGTTAGAAATTAGTTTAGGAAAACGGCCTGAAGTTGCTGCTTCCTATTCTAACACGTGTCAATTACCGAATCATCGGAACACGCCCAACAATGTCAGACCAAACCATACCAAGACTATGCCCAAGAAGACTAATAGGCATGCATTCTTCTATACTAGAAAACCAAAACCTACCAATCATGCACCTCACACTACTTTCAACACTCAACATGCTAAATGTCATTATTGTGGCCTCATTGGTCATATATCCTCTACATGTAGAATCAGAAAGTTAGTAGATTTAAATGTTTATGCATGGATGCCGAAAACTAACCAGTCAGGACCCTACAAGAAATGGGTACCAAGAGTTTCATCTGCAAATTGTTTTGTAGGTGGGACGCCCTTCACATGCTAGAAGTAAATGGATACTCGACAGCGGTTGCTCACGGCACATGAACGTGATGCTTCATTATTCGCAATACTGTCGAAGAGGAATAAAGAAGGATACGTCTCCTTCGATAATAATTTAAGAGGGTACATAATCGGTATCGGTGACATTGGTAAAGCTCCCTATCCAGTGATTAAAGATGTTTGTCTAGTTACTGAGTTAAAACATAATCTGCTCAGCATAAGCCATTTAGCTAATTACGGTTATGGTATTAACTTCGTAAAAGATAAATGTACTATAATTGATAGTTCAGCTGGTAATACTATATTTGAAGGTATTAGGGAAGACAATATAATGTATTCTATTTGTTGGAAGATGCTAACACATCTGGTAGATGTTTGATGGCCAAAAGCGTTGAGAGTCAACTATGGCATATGAGACTCGGTCATACAAACATGGATACAATTTCAAGATTATCTACGAAGAAGTTGGTACGCGGCTTACCGGAAATTTCTTTCAAGAAGGATACGGTATGTAGTGAATGTGAAAAGAACAAAGCTACCAAATCCGCATTCAAATCCAAGAACGCTGTAAGTACCACTAGACCTTTACAACTGTTACATATGGACTTATTTGGACCAAATAGAATTGTCAGTTTAGGTGGTAAGTTATATGCATTTGTCATTATAGATGACTTCTCTAGATATACATGGATTTAGTTTCTTGTACGCAAGAATGATGCATTATCAGAATTCGTCACCTTTTGCAAGAAAGTACAGAATGAAAAAGGATTCATGATTACTCATATTCGTAGTGATCATGGCGGCGAATTTGAGATTGCAGAATTCAAGCAATTTTGTGACACACACAGTTATTTGCATGAATTCTCTTGCCCTAGGACTCCGCAACAAAATGGAGTTGTGGAACGTAAGAACAGAACTCTATCTGAAATGGCTAGAGTTATGTTAAATCAGTTTAGTCTACCTAGATATTTATGGGCTGAAGCTGTAAATACAGCATGCTATATTCTCAATAGGGTTCTAATTCGACCTATATCGAAGAAGACTCCTTATGAACTATGGTTTGATAGAACACCAAATGTTTCTTTTTTCAAAATCTTTGGTTGCAAATGTTTTATTCTTAATACTAAGATAATTTGAGTAAATTTGATGAAAAGGCCGATGAAGGTATATTTTTAGGTTATGCAGCAAAGAGCAAAGGATACAGAGCCTTCAACAAAAGAACCATGATCATTGAAGAATCTATCAACGTTAAGTTTGATGAGCTAAATCAACACTTAGACGATGATGACAATGAAGACATAATCATACCAAGTACAGCTACTACAAAACCGTTACACAAAGATGCAGAACCATCACATCAAGCATCAGATGAACCTCCAAGCAAAGAAGCCAGAACTAGCAATCTTGAGACTACACTAAAAGAGATGAGAGTCTTGGCTAATCATCGAAAGGACTTGGTAATTGGTGAGATTACCAAGGGTATAAGTACTCGTTTCTCTAATAAAGATATAGCTTCTTGTGTTGCTTTTGTCTCGCAGTTTGAACCCAAAAATATTGATAAAGCATGTAGTGATAACTTTTGTTTAGATGCTATGCAAGAGGAATTAAACCAATTCGAACGAAATAAAGTTTGGAACTTGTTCTCAAGCCCGTTGATCATCCGGTCATTGGCACCCGATGGATATTCCGAAATAAACTGAAAGAGAATGGTTTAGTGACTTGTAACAAGGCTCGATTCGTAGCTCAAGGATACAATCAAGAAGAAGGTATCGACTACGATGAGACTTATGCTCCAGTTGCGAGATTCGAATCCATTCGCATGTTATGTGTATTTGCATGTTTTCATAATTTTAAATTATTTCAAATGGATGTCAAAAGCGCATTTTTAAATAGTTTTATAAAAGAAGAAGTTTATGTAGCTCAATCTCATGGTTTTACTGATTTCAAATTTCCTGAATATGTTTTCAAGTTGAAGAAAGCCTTATACGGTTTGAAACAAGCCCCTCGTGCTTGGTACGATCGTCTAAGCTCTTTTCTACTTGATAACGATTTTTTAAAGGAAAAGGTTGACACTACCTTGTTTATAAAATCTTTGAATAATAATATTCTTTTGATTCAAGTCTATGTAGATGATATTATCTTTGGATCTACTGATGAATCTCTTTGTCAAGAATTTTCAAAGTGTATGCAGAATGAGTTTGAGATGAGAATGATGGAAGAGCTAAAATTCTTTCTCGGACTGCAAATCAAACAAACCAACAATGGGACGTTCATAAATCAAGCAAAGTGCACAAAGGATATATTAAAGAAGTTCGACATGGAAGCAGTCAAGCCACTTAGCACTCCAATGGCGACTTCAACCAAGCTTGATATTGATGAACAAGGCAAACCTGTCGACATACGTAAGTATCGATGTATGATCGGTAGCTTACTGTATTTAACTGCCAGTCGACCAGACATTATGTTTAGTGTTTGTTTATGTGGACGTTTCAAGCTAATCCTAAGGAATCACATTTGTGTACAGTTAAGCGTATCTTCCGATACCTTAAAGACACTTCTTCTGTCAGCTTATGGTATCCCAAAACCACATCATTTGACCTAATCGGTTATTCTGATGCTGATTTTGCCGGATGCAAAGTAGATAGAAAAGTACTAGCGGCACATGTCATTTTCTAGGAAAATCTCTAGTATCTTGGTTTAGTAAAAAGCAAAATTCTGTTACAATATCAACAACCGAGGCTGAGTATATCACCGCAGGACGTTGTTGTGCACAAATTTTGTGGATGAAACAAACTTTAGAAGATTATGGATTGCATTTTACATACATACCCATTTTCTGTGATAACATTAGTTCTATTAATTTAACTAAGAATCCAGTATGTCACTCTCGTACTAAACATATCGAGATCAGACATCACTTTCTTAGAGATCATCAACAAAATGGGGATATAGACCTTGTATACATAGACCCACATAATCAATTAGCTGACATACTCACAAAACCTCTAGCGGAAGATCGTTTCAATTATTTACGTCGAGAATTAAGAATTTTAGATATCAATAATATTAATTAATTTTGTTTTATTAATTATTTATTCGATACTCGATAACTGTTTTCGAGACAAGCCTAAAAAGTGTCGTCTGTCACCACGACTACGGTCGAAGCGAAGCGATATTTAAGAGTTCCCCGGTGAACCTTCGTTAGCTGAGACAATACTCCTACAGCTAATCTGAGACAGATGTTGATTAAAGAATATTAATTTATAAAATAATATTAATTATATTATTTTGAAATTTAAAATTACTAAACTTTGAATTAAACATTTGAAACGAATTAATGAAAAAGATGTGGCCCCATTTTTTTTTTTGATATATATATAACCAGGCAACCCTTGGCGAATTCGGCTCGAGTTCGGTCCGAATTCGGCTGGGTATATATATGTACCAGCCAGAACCCGAGGCCCCCATCTTCTTCATTCTTCCAAACTACATCAAACAGCTGCCGTGCCTCCAAACCCTAGTTTTTCTCTATCCTTGTTCTTCCAATCCGCGTGGAGATTCTCGTCCAAACTTTGGATTCGTGCGAAGAACTTCGTCCTCATCAGCATATCCAATTCTTGGAAGGTGTAATTCCTTCTCTCCTCCACCTTTCAATACTTAGGATTTCTAGAAATTTTGGAAAAGAATGCCTAAGTCCAATCCCTTCAAGAGGAAGAAGACTAATGCCAGTGAAGAGGCATCGTCTTCAGATTCGCATACGGATTGTCTCTTTTCTCCGGTCCAATCGGACGATGGTGCGTCGTACGAGTTTTACTTTAAAACTTCCGATCAAGCTTTATTGTGGTACGTCGATTTCATTATGCGTACTATTTGCACCGGATCGCCGATTAAATGGACTGTCTTTCCGGATCACCACCCTTATTTTGAGGCATTAGGGTTACAACACTTTGTTACCTTACAATTTCCCATTGCCATTGATACTATTAGATTATTCTATTGTAATTTTGTGTTAGACTTTTTTACCGCGAGGACACGTATCGGAGGAATCGATATTGAATTCACTAATGAAACGTTAGCGGAAATCCTTGGTATCCCAAACGAAGGTGCCCCGCTCGATGATATCACTGATTTTGATTTCCACGATGGCACGACACTCGTTAGTTTCAAGAATGAGCTTTGTGCGCCCGCACGCGCTCGTCCTGGAAAGTTCAAGGCTAATAACTTGAACTTGTTTAACTACGAATTATATTGCATCATCTATTCCACTTTACTTCCAAAATCCACTTCCAAAGATGATGTCACTGTACTTGAGCTTTCTGCTATTTATCAAATTCTTAAGGGGATTTCTTTTTCTGCCCCTAAGACTATCATCCAGATGATGGGTGGATGTCGCGGAAGAGACCGCAACCTATCTTATGCGATACTTATTCCTCGTATCTTTCAGAAATTTGATATTGACCTATCTACTTGTGCTGTCGACCCCGAGCCCAATTCCTCAAACTCTCTCGTCGCAGCATTGCCACTTTTTCTCCACCTACTGCACCTGCTCCTCCTGTACCTACTCCCACAGCACCTGTTCCTCCTCATTCTTACCCTATGACATTTGAGGGTATTCATCAACACTTATCAGATCTGCAGTCCTTTTATGTTGAGACTTCTAGGGAACACGAGTTTCGTGATGTGACTCGGTTCCAGGCGATTGCCAACTCCTTCGTCGATCTGAGGTTTGCGCAGACGGGTCATTTTGCTAGCTCTCTACCTCAAGACCCTTTTATTTCTGGCTACCGCATTGATGACGAGGCGGTCCACTCTCTGTTCCAGCCAGGAAACGCCTATGATTGGTATCGTACCGCTGGTGCCACTCCTCGTACTTCTGGCGCTGGTACTTCTGGAGTTGGTCCTTCTGGCCATGCTGGCACTGCAGCTGATGACGATATGATGAAGATGACGATTTTTGAGATGTTAGATATTAAGACTGTTACTTATGTCTTTTGTTTACTTGGAAATGCTTATTCAGCACTTTATTTGTTTCAGTTTTATTCTAGCACTATCTATCTCTTCATATTAAAAACTGTCTGTGACAAATACATGCCTGTGTTGTTCTATAGACTTTCTGTTTCTCTTACTATATTCACTGTTTATACTATGCCTGTAATGAATATTCATATATTTTTTATTGTGTTTCTTCACTATTTGTTACTTATGCATTTATTGCGGGGGAGCTTTCTCTTTTGCAATTATTTTGCTAAGTGACAACGGGGGAGAAATAGATCTAACATTTTCGTGAATACAGGTTATGAATAATTTCTTTTGATTACTATTTTGAATTGATCCAAGCTTAGATGTTATATCGGCAAGGTTTGTCAATTATCAAAATGGGAGAGATTGTTGGTCCATTGGTCATGGTCAAACCTGATTTTAATAATTGATCAAACTCTATCTCGATATAAATGCAAGTCAATTCAGATGTTTACCTACGACGTTTTGGACACTGCTCAACGATGGGTATCATCTATGTTTAAGACTGAAGCCGTTTGCCACTCCAAATGTACTTCATGTTAAGCAATATAATTTTTTATTTTATTGAGTCTAGGAATATATTGTACACCGAGTCGTACTGGCAAATAGGCTATCCGAAAACATTTTTCAAAACCATCCTATTCTTTTACAAATGACCTACGTTTTTGAAAAATATCCTTTTTACAAAAAGCTTCTGGCAGAACCCTAGCAAAACTCGGTCCGAGTTCGGCCAGGGTTTGGCCAATTAGAACGTTAGTGAATGTTGGATTTTGAACTTGGTCATCCTTCAGTTACGGTTTGTTACAAAGAGTTCTGTCCGAATTCTGTCAGAGTTATGTCTTTGAAAAAACTATAAATAGAGAAGTATTTCGATCATTTCAAATCACTAATTCACTTTTAATCTCTTCTCTTCCTGAGCTTACATTCTTCCAAAGAGTTCTAAAAAGCTTTCATTTTCAAATTCCAAGCCAGTTACAATCCTCTAGTCGATTTGCCAGTACGATACGGTATAGAAGTTTCAAAACGATTATAATCAGAGGCTTGATAGAAGATATAACTCTTCACAATTGAAATTGGTCGAGTTCTTCGTATCAAAGATCGCGTCTGTAGAAGTTGCAAGGACTTCGTATGAAAACTTGCAAGATTTTCCAATAGTGGATTCAACTAGAAGCTAGAGTTCTTCCGACTGGACTAGTCCTCATAAGAGGGAGACCAGTATAAATTTTGGTGTTTGCGTTTGCCTTCTGATCACTTTTAATTTCTATTATTTACTTTTGTGATTATTATTATATCTGTGATCTAACTACTAACAAGATTTTTAATTAGCAATATTCTGCTGCCTACTCTATTCACCCGTCTAGAGTATTCTGCTTTACAATTTCGTTCCTACACACTCGACTTTCCAGCCACTCATCGACATATACTATCCCTTATGGCCCCAGAAATCCATCGGACAAAGGTTCTGGTAGTCTCTGGCAGTCCCCAATCTCGGTGCTACTGGTGCTGTAGGTGCTACCGGTGCTAGAGGAGCCGGCTATTGGGTCCTGAAGGCATCCACGACCGTAGCGTGGAACTGCAAGCCTGATGGTTCTGTGCCTTCATGAACTGTTAGAACATGGCCATCATTTGAGCACCATTAAACATCATCGTCGGAGGTAGTGAAGGAAACTGAAGAGGTGGTAGTAGAAGCTGCTCTATGGGTACATCGACTGCAGTCTGATCCGAAGCTTCTGCAGCTTCTGGCTGCTCAACGGTCTTCCTGGTGGTAACCATCCTATAATAGAAAGAAAACTCGTTGATTGCTAAGTCCTAAGAAAAAAATAAACCTCTAAGAAAATATGATTATAATCAATCTCTATGTTCAATAACTATAACCATTTCCCACAAATCCTATGCTATGATGAGTTTTCCTTAGTCTAACAGGTTCCCCAATAGCACTTTATAGCCTAAGTGCCATTAGGACAGACTTGCATGGGCCACCACTAAAAATATGTTACGACCTGCTCCCGAATAATCGGGTACGTGTCGGACACACCCAGCCTCCGTCGATAGAATCAATGACTATTACTTTACTAGTTCTTACTTTATATTACTAGCTTCATGATCATCCCTAAATATATATATATCTATATATATAGATATATATATATATTATATAATATATATATATATAATATATATATTATATTATATATAGTTTCGGACGCTTTACTATTTTATGTCTGATGATCATACTTCTTGCACTTTGTATATTTGCCTGTGATTGAGATACCTAGGATCGTTTTATCTAGGATTGACTGATGACTTGTAGTAGTAACCCCCATCTCTTGACAGCTTATACGTTATCACAGAGTACTGGAGTACTTTGGTATTACGTAGCTGGCCTGGTCCGTTCCCATTTGCCAGTATTCTTGTTCAGGGGCGTGACACAGGTCTTAGTAGTAGCTTATGCAGGTCTAATTTATCAGTTATGTGGGGGTTACTGATGTATAGATATCTCAGTCATAATTTTTCTTATTGATATCCTTTATATTATTCTATATCTCTGATCCTTTGACCTGATATCTGCCTTGATCGTTGATCTTTCCTGTTTCTCGATTTGATCCTTGTGCCCTTTAACCTTTAGGGGCATTGTTCTTAAATCCATTCGATCAACTTGTTCGGGTTCTGCCGATGGCTGGTCAACAATCTTCTGTTCGGCTAGTTATGGAGGATCAGTCTTAGCATTCAGACGCAGAGTCGAGAGTTGACTCGAGGGCAGAGATGCCAGTCCTTCCCGATCATCCAACTGTGTATGTGTAGTCAGCAATCCGAGCAGAGGTAGTTTCAGATCAGCCCGATGTACCTGCACTTATAGGGATCATCAAGGAAATGATGGAGTCACAACAACAACGGGATCTCGTTCTCCAGCAGAGTATCCAGATGTTGATAGACCGTAGTGCGCAAGGAATACTAGAGGTATTTTAAGCCGAAGACTTGCAGCCAGAAAAAGTACAGACTGGAGCCAGGTAGTACCAGTCATCTAGTCGATCAGCATATCGAGCCCGACCTACTGTAGAGGCAGTACAAAGGTACGAGCATATAGCTAGGAGGACCACATCCAGAACTGAGGGTCGTAGGAGGTACCATTCACCCGTATCGGGCTTTTCACCCCAACGTCCGTCACCTGTGCCGGCAGGCCAACGTCCATACCAGCAGCAGGAGTTGCCAGCCGTATGTTCCTTCTGTGGAAGGGGAGGGCACATTCATCTTACTTGTCGAAGGACTAACTTTCTATGTATGTCGTACGGATCACCAGACCACATGATCGGAGTTGTTACTGGAGGAGTCCGGCTGGATCGTCATCCTTCTAGCCTTCCAACCAGCAGGCACCAGTATCGGTTCAGCAGCAGCAGGGACCTCTGCAATATATACAAACCCAGGCTCAAAGGCAGAGGAACCAGCAGCAGTATCAGGCAGAACAAGTAGGATGTACCTATTATGGGAAGATAGGACATCATATATCAGTTTTTTGGACGACTAATAAGCGATACTTCCGCCATGGAACAGAGGACAATTCAGTTAGCACTTGTCCCTATTCGACATCTCGAGGACGACCATCTACACTAGATATACCACCGCCATCCTTTCAGTCACCTCCGCCATCACCTCCAGCAGTGGATGGCCAATTAGGGCCAATACTAAATGTTTAGCCATTGGCATAGTATCCTCCGCCATCACGAACTCTGAGGGTCAGGCAGCTCACAGCGCAATTGAATGCACAGTACCAGGGGAAGTGTAGTATCTGCATGAGGGTAATACCTTGGGAGTCTCAGGTACCATCTTTATGGTTCTTTCAGTTATTCCCTTGGGATTTTTCTTTCAGTAGCCGGCCAGGTAGTGGCAGTATATCTTGGGTTCTTTTCGGCGACCTTATAATCCGCCTATATCAGGGGTACAACGGTCGGCTGACTTATTCGGTGAGTGAATACGAGTTTCTCGTTCCACTCTTCTATCTTCGTATCTTGGGATGTATGATATTTATCACGTGTCTCGACTACGATGATACATCTTGGGTAGAGTCATGTCTTAGACTAAGTCATTGGTACCGACTTACTATGAGACTTGATCCTTATCAATTTGGGAGTCAGCGTAGGCCTGCTCCAACTCAATTGACTCAGGAGACTATATTCATATGCCTCCAGCCCTTCTTGATTATGGGTGTGTTATTGCTTACGTATTTATTTACATTGCAGTTGCCTTCATTTATTGCTTACATATTTATTTATATTATGATTGTCCTTATTTACTTATATGCCATGCTTCGTTTTATAGAGATAGTTGTATTTTCTTGAGCTTTTGTTTTGGTTATCATGCTCGACTAACTTTAGCAAATTTCGAGGACGAAAATTTTCAAAGGATGGGAGAGTTGTGAGACTCGTCTCATAGTATCAGTATTTATATATGAATATATTTTGTACTGTATTTTATATTTCTTGGTTTTTGAAATGTTTAATTTTTTCCAGCTTATAGATTTTCTCCTTGATCGACATACCGCCAGTATACCAGTATATACCGACGGCATGCCTGTCACTCCCATTTTCGTTATACATTTTTAGTGTACATATACGAATTCTGACATTTGTCAGGTGGCCCGTGTTTTTACTTATCTTTTTAGCCTTGTCTTGATTTAATCTTAACTTGGTTTAGTTTGGTTGGTTCAACTTGGATTAGGCTTGGTTTGGTTTAGTTTGGTTTGAGATGAGAGGGTTTTGTATAAAACCCAACTCTCTCTCCTCCATTATTTATTTTCTTTCATCTTCTTTCTCTTCATTTTCTCCTCCAACCCTAGGAAAGTACATCTTGCCAAATCTTGAATAATGTTATTTTGTTTATTCTATTCTCTTCCTTTCATGATTCTAAGCATCATTAGAACTTGGAGTTTTCGGTTTTGATAGTTATATTTTTGTGGATCTAAGTTTAAGCTTCTTCTTTTTTTTAGTTTTGATCTCTAAAAACTTGGTATTTCCAAAAACTAGTGGTTCCATCTTGTAGAGAATTTGATTTCATGCAGTTTTGGCCTGTATTTTGCTTGATTTCGAGTTCGGGTGAGGAAGTTATGGACATGACAAGTTTTTGGAACTTCCATGGCAGAACTTGTTGTTTGGGGACGACGACCCCCATGCGCCGAAACCCCCATGCGCCTAGGAGGCCATGTGCCGTAAAGTCCCGGCAATGCATCATTTGATTATGAGCGTGTCATGCGCATAGGTTCCCTACTCGCATGTACTGAAGACGCAACGTGAGTTTCCTATGCACGGATGCGCATGAATTCCCATGAACGGATGTGCAGAAATTTCTCATGCACGGATGTGCAGGAATTCCTATACGCAGACGTGCAGGAATTTCTCATGCACGGATGTGCAGGAATTTTCATGCGCGGATGTGCAAGAATTTCTCATGCGCTGATGTGCAGGAATTCCTCATGCACGGATGTGCAGAAATTTTTCATGTGCGGATGTGCAGGAATTCACATACGCGGATGTGCAGGAATTTCCCATGCACGGATGTGCAGGAATTTCCTATGCGCGGATGTACAGAAATTGTCCATGCGTCGAATTTGCCAGAATTGTCCATGCGCTATAATTGTTATTTTTGGTTGTTTTTGTATGTTTAAGCTGTTTTGTAGCAAAAATCTTGAAAATGTCAAAACATGAAAGTTGTAGATTCTTGTCTTGGCTTCGAGAATCTTCATGTTTCACCTTAAATGGAGTTCATATGTGACTGATAATTTCAATCATAGTTGATCTTTTGGCATTTTTTGTACTGGTAATATTTGACGTTTCTTAAACAGAAAATGAATTTCTTAACCTAATTAGATGATTTTGTACAGTCAGAGAATAATTGTACCCCTGATATTCTTAACACTAGCACAGATTCAATTTTGTTTTATGTCAAGTAGTTACTTTTTTTTCTTCTTCTCCTATGCCATGATATGTTTTAACTAATTCTTTCTACATGCGATCGTTATTGTCATGTTGCTTATTCTTAGATAGTCGTCCGTCGGGGTGCACTCATGATTTATGTTTTCTTTGCTTAATCTAGATAGTGGCCCGTCGTGGCACGCTCATGCTACATGTCTTCTTTGTTTACTAGATAGTGGCCCGTTGTGGGCACTCATGTTACATGTCTTCTTTGTCTAGATAGTGGCCTGTCATGGCGCGCTCATGCTACATGTCTTCTTTGCTTACTAGATAGTAGCCGTTGTGGTGTACTCATGTTACATGTCTTCTTTTCTTATTAGATAGTGGCCCGTCGTGGCGCACTCATGTTACATGTCTTCTTTGCTTACTAGGAAGTGACCCGTCGTGGTACACTCTTGTACATGTCTTTCCTGCTTACATGATAGTGGCCTGTCATGGTGCACTACCTATTTTCTCTGTAGTGGCTCATCGTAGCGCACTCCTAGCTTCCAACTTATTATATTTTTATTGTGTCTTGTTATAGTGCACTTTCTTGTATTGTCCAGTCTTGTAAATCATGTCTAGGATGGATTCTGCGGAATGCCAACCCAGAATCCAACAAGAAAATATTAAGGATTAAATAACTAGCTTGATTATCTAGATCACTGGCAGGGAAGAATTCCTAGTTACTGTAAGCCCTTTATCCGGCCCCAACCTGGATAGATTGGACTATCTGTCATGATAAGTACACTTCCAGCGCACCGTCGAGTGTTGCAGGGTACATTTGTCTCCTGGGCGATGTACCCACCATTACATGTCTATAGGGTATATTTGTCTCCTGGGCGATGTACCCTATTATATCTTGGATACATTTGTCTCCTGGATGATGTAACCACTATTATATCTTGGATACATTTGTCTCATGGGCGATGTACCCACTATTATATCTTGGATACATTTGTCCTGGGCGATGTATCCACCTTTACTTTTCTTTTTGGCCTAGATAATTCGGGCAGTCTGCAGGGCAGGTAACAGGATTGGATTTCTCAAAAAATACATCTTGTTAGTAATTATAATTGTGATAAACCTAGTTAGCTAATGTATAAACCCGTACTCACTGCTTGGCCTGATTGATGGATGGAGTCCAGTCTAGTCTAGGTTTGTCTAGACAGTGTCCGTATGTTTAATTCAGTACAATGTTGTTTATGCTTTACCTGTCGATGAATGATTAGAAACTAAGATCTGTTTAGGAGAAGGGTTACAACCCCGGTCCTTGTTTGGTTTACGGGTTATAACCTGGGTTCCGAATTAGTTCCCATCTAGTCATTTGTCGTCCTATTCAGTACTCACATGCATATATGATCCTTATGCTATGCAATGATAGAGACTAGGTTCTGTCGAAGAAGGGTTACAAATCTGGTCCTTGTTTGGTTTACGGGTTGTAACTTGGATTCCAGAATAGTTCCTAAGTCATCTTATCATTGGTTGTTCTATATAGTTCTTACATGCTCACACATACCATTACTCTAACATGCCAATATGTCCCAGTTACCCTACATGTTACATGTCCCGTTTATCTCACATGCTCACATGTCTAGTTATCTCACATGCCCGTTATCTCACATGCTCCACATGTTCAGTTATCTCATATGCTCACATGTTCAGATATCTCACCTGCTCACATGTCCAGTTGTCTTACGTAATCACATGCTTCTATTTACTTAACATGGCTACACTTTACATTATGTTACATGTTATTTACCCTATGCTCTATGTTGTTTTGCTTATTATCTTTCTATTATCGGATAACTGCATTGGTAGTGCACGAGCCTCGATCCGTATTACTTATTTTTTGTCTCTATTTGTTGTTATGGATAGTTATTGCTGGTTTTAGTTCATAAGTTTGGCTTCCTTTGTGGTACTTGCTATTTGGGGTTGACTTTTTGTTTGGCCAGATTGATAGAGGATCCCGAGGATCTTCCGTATCACTACTCGACGGTGACGTCCCCGGAGCACCAGAGTACGTTAGTGGATTTCTTATACCATCTCCCACTAGTTATGTACATTATTCTTTTATGGCGTTTAGCCTCCGAGCACGTGTTTAGCTCGTGTTTTGGGATCTTGACATGTAGCCTACGGACTAAACTGATTTGCGTATTCTAGACTATAGCTAGAGCTTATCATGTATGAGTATTACTCTTGCTAGTTCTCACTTGTATACAGCTTCATGATCATCCACATATATATAATATATAGATATTATATTTTTATATATTAATATATATATATTAATCTAATATTATGTATATATATATATTTGGGACGCTTTACTATTTTTCTGATGATCATACTTCTTGCACTTTGTATATTTGCCTGTGATTGAGATACCTAGGATCGTTTGAACTAGGATTGACTGATGGCTTGTAGTAGTAACCCCCATGTCTTGACAGCTTATAACGTTATCTCAGAGTACTGGAGTACTTTGGGTATTACGTAGCTGGCCTGGTCCGTTCCCACTTACTAGTATTTGGTTCTGGGCGTGACAAGACAGAGTTCCTCCATGGTGATCTTAAGGAAATATGTATTATATATATCTATATATAGATATTATGTATAATATATAGTTTGGGACGCTTTACTATTTTGTCTGTGATCATACTTCTTGCACTTTGTATATTTGCCTGTGATTGAGATACCTAGGATCGTTTGAACTAGGATTGACTGATGGCTTGTAGTAGTAACCCCCATGTCTTGACAGCTTATACGTTATCTCAGGTACTGGAGTACTTTGGTATTACGTAGCTGGCCTGGTCCGTTCCCACTTAGTATTTTGGTTCTGGGCGTGACAAGACAGAGTTCCTCCATGGTGATCTTAAGGAAAGTTGTATATGGACAGCCAGAGGGATTCTGTGAGAAGGGAAAGTCACATTTGGTCTGCCGGTTGAGAAAGAACTTGTATGGTCTGAAGAGGCTCCGAGGCAGTGGTACATAAAGTTCAGTGTTTATGGGAGAGCATGGTTATGCGTGGACGACGTCGGACCACTGCGTATTTGTGAGGTACTTTGCCAAGGATGATTTCATTGTTTTAACTACTTTATATTGATGATATGCTACTGGTGGGTCAAAATGCCACTAGGATTGCGGAGTTGAAGCACCAACTGGGCACATCCTTCTTTATGAAGGATTTGGGTGCAGCGAAGACTATTTTTGGGATGGAGATTTGCAGGAAGAGAGAGAGGGAGAGTCCAAGCTGCTATACTTGTTCCAAAAGAAGTATATTTACCGGGTAGTTTAGCGCTTCATGATAGACGGGTTGAAGAAAGTGAGTAACCCTCTTGCAGCTCACTTTAAGTTCACTGAGGAGCAGTGTCCATCTACTGAGGATGAGAAGGAAGATTGGAGCGGGTTCCATAGATTCAGCTATGGGAAGCCTCATGTATGCTATGGTGTGTACGAGGCCAGACATCGCTTACGCAGTTGGCACAGTTAGCAAGTATCTTTCCAAACCTGGAAGGGTACATTGGAGTGCGGTCAAGTGGATTCTACGGTACTGTCAGGGCATTGCCAATTAGAGATTTCCTTTGGTGGTGACGGGCCGAAGATGGTCGGGTATACTGATGCTGAGGTGGCTGAAGATGTAGATACGAGATGCTCAACCTCGGGCTATGTAATGATGTTTGCTGGTGATTCGGTGTCATGGTAGTCGCGGTTACAAAAATGTGTTGCCTTGTCGACGACAGAGGCAGATTCATTGCAATAACAGAGGCTTGTAAGAAGTTGCTGTGGATGAAGAGTTGCTTCAGGAGTGGAGCTAAAGTAAGAGCAGTATACTTTGCTTTGCGATAGCCAGATTTCTATTCACCTTGTGAAGAACTAGACATTTCATAGTCGGTCCAAGTACATTGAGACTATGTATCATTGGATACGGGATATGGTTAAGAAGAAGGACCGACGCTTGAGAAGATTCACACAGATGACAATAGAACAGACATGTTCACGAAGGTTCTTCCAAAGGAAAGTTCGAGTACTGCAGGAGGATCGTCGGGATGACGATCCCCTCACATAGTTGTGAAGGGGGAGATTTATTGGAGTGGGTGGGATTCCCAACCTATGTGGAAAATATCCCTAGTCAGATGAGTATTCCTATATATAATAGAAATATTCCAATGAATTTGGATTGGGTATTTCTATAAATAGTAGGAATATGTCAATGGAGTTGGATTGGATATTCCTATATATAGGAATACATCAATGGTTAGATTGAGTATTCCTACATATAGTAGAATACCTTAATTAATTGTGGATTTGAGGCTATATATACTAGGTGTTTCCTCACAATAAAATATATCTCAAAAGAAAGAGGGAGTAATAGTGCTTTACAACTTTTGAGAGAGAGAAAGGACTGAAGACTATTGTGAAGGAGGAGAGAGCTTCGAATAATTTTTCGGCATCTCTTATTTTTCGGAGTCTACAATTAAATTTTCTTCTTTCAAGTGAGTTGTGGTGATTCGTTTAGATCATGAGGAGCTTGTAGAGGGTTGTATTCTCTTTATTCCATTAGTGGAGGTTCTTCAGGATTGGACTCTGATCGTCCCGTAGTTTTTTCCATCTGGATTTTCCATGTCAAAAATATTTGTGTCTACGATTTGTGTTTGGCATTTTGGTTTGTGTGCTTTTGCTCAGTTTTCTTGCAGGATTATCTTGTTTAGGGGAACATTTTCTGCGCTTCGTTCCCAATAATGCGACTTCTCGTTTCTGTATGGAGCTATGCATGCAACAATGTTGATCCGTATGAAGCATGTTGTCGTTCAACTTATTTGGTGTGTAGTTGCTTAATATATACGAACTTGATGTTTTGCTTTATGTCTTTTGGGTGTGCAAGCTATCTTCCAGTTATGCTGTTGTCAAATCAAAATGGGCCCTTAGAAAATGATGCATGTGAAAATGTTGGTTATGATTTGTCATCGATTATTTGTTATTTAGAGTCCCTAACATGCGATCTCCTTATGCAAGAATTACTCATTTTTAGTTTGATGAGACGGTCTTCTTACTATTCATGAGAGATAAGAATGTCAATGTTTGAAGAACGATGTAAATTGACGTAGATTGTGCTAGTTTGTCTCGTCTCGATCCCTATATATATCGCTCAATGATAATGAGTACGGAGGAATATCCTACATCTTCAAATGGTAACATAAGATATCTCACGCGTGTTCTTTTATCTAGCAAAAGTAACGATCACAAACACATGTTGCAAATTTGCCTACAATATAGACGTCCCATATGGATGCAAACTTTTCTTGAAAGAAACACAACCTATGAAGAAGATGCGGTGCTGCCCTAAAGGACAACTGTCACGACCCGCTCCCGAATAATCGGATACGAGTCGGACACGCCCAGCCTTCGTCGAAGGACACGATGACGTAAGCTATACAATACTAAGAAAAACTCCAAGTCATAATGTAATGTAAACAACGGCTTTTACAACGTTCCCAGAAATGATCACCAATATCCATCAAGTCTTTTAGTACAAAATCAGCCGGAGAAAAATCCGGTCAAATAAAATAAAGATACAATTGAATATCCAAAATACAATCTCCAGAAAATAAATAAAATAAAAGTTGCAATATCCAATGCAATCACATGCTCCATGTCTCCCACTCACTGCAACTTATCCTGTCAGGAAAGAACAAAGTACAACCCTGACAAGAGCAATATACAATGTAATCTGTAATACAGAATACAAGGTGAAACCAGAATACCAGAAATGGAAGTGAACTACGGTACCAGAAATGAAATATAAAACTGCAGACAATGGAAGATAATCAATATGCTAGACAATGAACACGACTATCAATGTACAAGGCAATGAACACGACAATCAATATGCAAGTGTGATAATTTGAAATATTAAAACTAATGTGTGACCGGCTTAGGAGCACAATCAATCAATGAGTCAATGAGTTAATCAATTCTACAGGTACGGCTTCGTACGTGAAGTGTACAATTAGGCTATCCACAATACCTATTTTGGGCGTGTTCACACAAAAGCTAATATTTCTCCCAATCCTGCAATAAATAATGACTCACAAGCAATGAACAATGTACAAGACAATCGTGTATCTCGTGTCCGATATGAGAAATGGCACATGAAGGTAAGACAAAAATACAGAGTACAAGTCGAGTCAGTGTACTTGCCTCGGTTTGGTTGCACGAGAGTAGTACTGCATGGTTGTAAATCACCTGTTATATTTTGTACAAGTTATTATGGTTTTGAAATAATGACATTAGCTAACTAACTTAGATTCAACTATTTCTAGACAGGACTAGTTAACAATATTTAGAAAATATAGTTTTTAATCACCATAAATAGTCATGAAAACATATACTATATTATTTTAGAATTATTTAGAAACATTTTTATTTAGCAAGTAAATTATAGCTTATTTAAAAATAAGTTTATTGAAAAATACTATTAAACTATTTAGAAATATTAAACCATTTTACTAGCAAAATTATAACTATATAAACCTTTTTAATTTACTAGAATTATTTAGCAAGACAAATACTAAGGCTATATATATATAGATATATATATATATATATATATATATATCTATATATATATATATATATATTATATATATATATAAAAAATATATATATATATATATATATTATATATATATATATAATAATATATATATATATTTTTTTATATATTTATATATAAAATATATATATATATATATCTATATATATATATATATATATATATATATATATATATATATATAATATATATATTTTATATTTTATATTTATATATATATATATATATATATATATATATATATATATATATATATATATATATATATTACTTTAGCTAAAATTTCTTAGTTAAAAATAATAATACTAAATAGTTTTCACAATAGTTTGATAAATCTAGCTTAAATTTTTAGTATAGATATTAATATTATGAAGTTAATATTATTTAGATTAACAATATTTGAGAAATATACCTTTGGAAAATTACACTAACAACAGTTTAATAGCAACATATGTGGATAGTTCAAAAACTAATTTCTATCTAACTTATAACTAAGCTCTACATCTCTATTAATAAAAAATGATATTTAACATATAAGCCCAACCCTCAAATCCTACTATTGCTGAAACAATTAAAGGAAAAACTAAGCCCACTGCTGAAATACATCTCAACCCATAGGCCCAGTCCAAAATTAAAGAGTTAGACCCAGCCCAACAAACAGAGAAAACAAACATATATAAGCTAATCGGCCCAGCCCACATTCAATCCATCTACCAAGGCTCAGCAGAAAACCAGCCTTCTATAATTCCTACAGCTAATTTCTTACACCAGAGCCTAACTGTTAGCCCAGGACCTCTACAGACCCGGCCCAATGTTAATAATCTTATCAAAATTCCTACAAAAATTCTTAGAGTTTATTTCTTTATTTAGAGCCCAAAGTTAAGACCCAAGTCCTGTGGCCCAAACCGGCCCAACAACCTCAAATATAACCCAGCACTTCTCTCTCCTCAACCTCATTCTCCTAATCCCTATTCTTTACTTAGCCGAACAATCCCTTCTTCTTCTTCTTCCTTCGTCTTCTTCCTCCAGTTGAAACCCTAGGTTTCTCCTCCATGGCCACACACGACTTCATCACCCCACCTTTCTGTTCACTTCTTCTTCCTATGCTCTGGAACCCTAATCCCAAACTTCTTCTTCCTCTTACTACCTTAGCCGAACGAAAAGCTTAGCCCTACACTCCATCTCCCCATCCAGGAACCCTACTTCTAGGTCGTCTTCTCCAGCCGATCATCTTCCCTATTCCCATCTTCTTCCTCAGACCACTCCATCCCGAAACCCTAATTCGATCCCAACTCTTTTACTTCGTCTCCTTCCTCAGCAAGAACCCTAACCCTAAAAAATTTTCTCCATGGTCGCATCCTCCTTCTTCCTTCACCAGCCGTCTAGCTCCTACTTCAGTCCAAACTCTCAAACCTTAACCCTAAAATTTCTATCGATTCCCTCATCTTCTTCCCCTAACTCCCAAATAAATCCTAATTTACAGAGAAACAAGAAAGAGAAGGGGGTTCGAGTAGATCGAAAGGGCTCACCGGCCTGGAGGGGACGTCGATTCACGATGCGACGGCGAGATCCGAGCACTGACGGCGAGGCTCTAGAGCGATGCTGGCGTCGCGGCAGCGGCGGTTGAGCAGATCCGTGGTCGGCGACGACGGCGAGCTATTCGGGGCTTGGTCGCACGGGACTCGAGGTGGCCGCTCGAGTCTCGAAGGGGCGGCGCATTCTCCGAAGTGGATGCACGAAACCCGAAGGGGTGGCACTCCTCTCGAAGGGGCAGCACTTCCAAGAATGGCACGGTCTTCATGGACTGCACTGCAGTCGAGGCGACTCACTGATCGATGGTGGCGTTGAACTCTGAGCGATGGATCCGGCGGTGGCGGTCGCCGATCGGTTTGCGGTGGAGAACTCGGTGACACTCCGGCGACGACGACGGTGGTGCTCGGCTGAGCTCAGCTGAGCAGGGAGAGAAAGAGAGAGAGAGAGAGTGACTGACAGATGTCAGAATTTTGGAATCTGTGTAAAATAAAATATTATTTGTATTTATAATAAAATATGTAGTGGCATAGTTGTAATTAGGAGTAGATCTGGGGGTAAATTAAAAATAGTTGTAACAGCTTTTCAATAAAATTCTAAACAGATTTAAAAATTTAAAATTTTAAACAGTTTTCCAAAATTCAAATATCAACAGATTTCCAAAAATAAATAGTTATCAAAAAGATTTTCAATTAAAATCCAATAGATTTCAAATTCAAATTAGTTACTGCTAGCTAATTCAGCAATTAGTTATCAGCTACTAATTAAAAACGGTTTTCTTTAAATTCTAACTAACTTCCGAAATAGCTATTCTTTTTAAATAGTTACAAATTACTTAGTTAATATTATATGTAGAGCAAAATTAATTAACAGTAAAATTTATAAAATCAATTAGAATTACCAAATTATATTTCTATACTTTTCTAAGTAATCCTCAGGACCATATTTTGAATAGCAATAATTATTTACAGTAAATGAATTGATTATTAATGGAAATATTATAAAAAGAAATAAATTTAAATAAAATGGAATCAATTCAACAAAAGAAAATATTATTAAAGCCAAAATGATCTTTGAGAATTTTTTCAAACAATTCAAAAACATAACGCAAATAGGTTTAGGGAGTTTCAAATCTACCCCCTTACAAAAAATTTCGTCCTCGAAATTTCAAGGGTTTTGTAGAGTAAAAAATCAATTAAAATTTATTAAGACAACAAGAAAACTAAATGATTTATTTATGGAGTAAATAACAAGGACTAACAAGTAGTCACTAAACAAATGTGAAAGACTGTAAATGCAAGAAAAACTCAAAGACAAGCCTCAAAAATAGGCAATATAAAAGAAGTACAGCTACTACAAGCAAGTAAGGGAGATATCGGTCCATCCGACTGGCTCCTACAGCTACTACTGATCCTCGAAGACTGGGTCCTCCTGCTGCTGCTCTGGTGCTGGCTCCTGACGAGTGAAAGCTGCAGGGCAATCTCTCCTTGGTGAGTGGCAGATCCATAAATCGTACGCCCTAACTTCTTACGACATTCCTTGACACGTGTCCCGATCTCTTGTAGTAAGCACAAGAAAAGTACATCGGAGTCTGAATCTGTCTCTGCTACCTCGGCGATGTCGAAGCTCGAACAGGAAGATGATACTGATACGGAGGTGGCCTCTGCTGAGTGTCGGTCCGCTTCGGTGGACCCTGGGAGCTGCTGGTGCCAATGTCTCGGTCCCGCTTGAGCTTCGGATCTATCTCTTCTCCACTCCCTGAGCAACTTAAGGATGCTCGCATAGGTAGTGGCCTGACTAATAGCTACGCATGACGCAGCTCCTGGTGAGGCCCTTCTTGAACTTCCAAGCCCTCCCTTCGCGTGCTGACTAGGTTCTCTGTGAACCTGCTGAGACGGGTGGAACTTCGATGTACTGTGCCACAGTCATACTTCCCTGCTGTAATGCTTCAAACTGCATCCGTAGCTCGTCCGTTCCACATCTGGGAAGAACTTCTCCTGGAACATCAGTTGAAATCCTTTCAGGAAACCTCGGCTCTGCTAACTGGGGCTCCTTCCGGGACCAAGTCCGAGCAATGTCGAAAATTGCTGCTCACTACTTCGACCTTCAAATCGTCTGGATCCTCGCTCTTCAATGACCGCTCAGCATTCTCCAGCCTCTCGTCTGCGTAGACTATCCCCTCATTGCCCCGAAAATCCCGGACAGAGGTACTGATAGTCCTTGGCAGTCCCTGGCCTCAGCGCTGCTGGGGCCGACGGTGCTGGCGGAGCTGGTGGAGCTGGCTCTCTAGTCCTGAGTGCGTCGACGACGGTCGCTCTGAATTGTACGACCTGCTGACTCTGAGCCTCTTTGAACTGCGCAGCCTGTTGATTCTGGGCCTCCATGAATTGCTGAAACATGGCCATCATCTACGTGCCATCGAACGTCATCGTCGGAGGAAGCGGCTGAGGCGGAGGTGGTGGAAGCTGCTCTTGCGTACTGGGTGCAGGCTGCTCACTAGTCCCAGCGTTCTTGTGGCGACCATCCTGTAACAGAAAAAATAAACTGTTGATTGCTATGTGCTAAAAATCATAAACTAACCTAAAAATCGTAAGTAAAATCAAAATTTTTAAAATTTTAAATATCAATAACCATAAACCATAAACCATTTTCCTGCGGTTCCTATGTTGTGATGAGTTTTCTTTAGCTTCCGCTGGTCCCCCAATAACACTTATTGCTTAAGTGTCATTATGATAGACTGTATGGGCCACCATTAAAAATATGTCACGACCCCCCGAATAATCGGATACGAGTCGGACACGCCCAGCCTTCGTCGAAGGACACGACGAGTAAGCTGTACAATACTAGGAAAACTCCAAGTCACAATGTAATGTAAACAACACAACTTTTATAATGTTTCCAGGAAAGACCACCAATATCCATCAAGTCTTTTAGTACAAAATCAGCCGGAGACAAATCCGATCAAATAAAATAAAGATACAATAATGAATATCCAAAATACAATCTCCAAAAAATAAAATAAAATGAAAGCTACAATATCCAATGCAATCACATGCTCCATGTGGCCCCCACTCACCTGCAACGTATCCTGTCAGGAAAGAGCAAAGTACAATCCTGACAAGAATAATATACAATATAATCTGTAATACAGAATACAAGGTGAAACCAGAATACCAGAAATGGAAGTGAAACTACGGTACCAGAAATAAAATGTAAAACTGCAGGCAATGGACGATAATCAATATGCTAGACAATGAACACGGCTATCAATGTACAAGGCAATGAATACGACAATCAATATGCAAGTGTGACAATTTGAAATATTAAAACTAATGTGTGACCGGCTTACAAGCACAATCAATCAATGAGTCAATGAGTCAATCAATTCTACAAGGTACGGCTTCATCGTACGTAAAGTGTACGATTAGGCTCTCTACAATACCTATTTGGGTGTGGTCACACAAAAGCTAATATTTCCCCCAATCCCGTAATAAATAATGACTCACAAGCAATGAACAATGTACAAGACAATCGTGTGTATTTCGTGTCCGATATGAGAACATGGCACATGAAGGTAAGACAGAAATACAGAGTACAAGTCGAGTCAGTATACTTGCCTCGGTTTAGTTTCACGAGAGTAGTACTGCATGGTTGTAAATCACCTGTTATATTTTTGTACAAGTTAGTAGGGTTTTGAAATAATGACATTAGCTAACTAACTTAGATAATTCAACTATTTCTTGACAAGGACTAGTTTAACAATATTTAGAAAATATTATAGTTTTTAATCACCATAAATACTCATGAAAACATATACTATATATTTTAAAAATATTTAGAAACATTTTTATTTAGCAAGTAATAATTATAGCTTATTTAAAAATAAGTTTATTGAAAAATACTATTAAACTTTTAGAGAATATAAACCATTTTGCTAGCAAAATTATAACTATATAAACCTTTTAATTTACTAGAATTATTTAGCAAGACAAATACTAAGGCATATATATATATATATATATATATATATATAATAATATAGATATATATATATATATATATATATATATATATATATATATATATATATAATACTTTAGTTAAAATAATTCTTAGTTAAAAATAATAATACTAACAATAGTTTGATAAATCTAGTTTAAATTTTAGTATAGATATTATATTATGAATTAATATTATTTAGATTAAACAATATTTAAGAAATATACCTTTTAGAAAATTACACTAACAGCAATTTAATAGCAACATATGTGGATAGTTCAAAAACTAATTTTCTATCTAACTTATAACTAAGCTCTACATCTACTATTATACAAAATGATATTTAACATATTAGCCCAACCCTCAAATCCCTACTATTGCTGAAACAATTAAAGGAAAAACTAAGCCCACTGCTGAAATACACATCTCAACCCATAGGCCCAGTCCAAAATTAAAGAGTTAGAACCAGCCCCACAAACAGAGAAAACATAACCATATATAAGCTAATCGGCCTAGCCCACATTCAACCCATCTACCTAGGCTCAGCAGAACAACCAGCCTTCTATAATTCCTACAACTAATTTCTTACACCAGAGCCTAACTGTTAGCCCAGGACCCGGTCTACAGACCCGGCCCAATGTTAATAATCTTATCAAAAATTCCTACAAAAATTCTTAGATTTTATTTCTTTATTTAGAGCCCAAAGTTAAGACCCAAGTCCTGTGGCCCAAACCCGGCCAACAACCTCAAATACTAACCCAACATCTTCTCTCTCCTTAACCTCATTTCCTAATCCCTATTCTTTACTCAGCCGAACAATCCCTTCTTCTTCTTCCCTTCGTCTTCTTCCTCCAGTTGAAACCCTAGGTTTCTCCCTCCATGGCCACACACGACTTCATCACCCCACCTTTTCTGTTCACTTCTTCTTCCTATGTTCTGGAACCCTAATCCCCAAACTCCTTCTTCCTCTTACTACCTTAGCCGAACGAAAGCTCAGCCCTACACTCCATCTTCCCCATCCAGGAACCCTAGCTTCTAGGTCGTCTTCCTCAGCCGATCATCTTCCCTATTCCCATCTTCTCTCAGACCACTCCATCCCGAAACCCTAATTCGATCCCAACTCTTCTACTTCGTCTCCTTCCTCAGCAAGAACCCTAACCCTAAAAATTTATTCTCCATGGCCGCATCCTCTTTCTTCCTTCACCAGCCGTCTAGCTCCTTCTCCAGTCCACACTCTCAAACCCTAACCCTAAAAATTCCATCGATTCCTCATCTTCTTCCCAAACCATAAACCCTAACTCCCAAATAAATCCTAATTTACAGAGAAACAAGAAGAGAAGGGGGTTCGAGTAGATCGAGAAGGGGCTCACCGGCCTGGAGGGGACGTCGATCCACGGCGCGACGGCGAGATCCGAGCACTGACGGCGAGGCTCTGGAGCGATGCTGGCGTGTCGCGGCAGCGGTATTTGAGCAGATCCATGGTCGGCGACGACGGCGAGCTCTCGGGGCTTGGTCGCACGGGACTCGAGGTGGCCGCTCGAGTCTCGAAGGGGCGACACATTCTCCGAAGTGGATGCACGGAACCCGAAGGGGTGGCACTCCTCGAAGGGGCAGCGCCACTCCCAAGAATGGTACGGTCTTCGTGGACTGTACTGCAGTCGAGGAGGCTCGCTGATCGATGGTGGCGTAGAACTCTGAGCGGTGAATCCGGCGGTGGCGGTCGCCGATCGGTTTGCGGTGGAGAACTCGGTGACTCCGACGACGACGACGGTGGTGCTCGGCTGAGCTCAGCCCGAGTAGGGAGAGAGAGAGAGAGAGAGACTTACAGATGTCAGAATTTTAGAATCTGTGTAAAATAATTAAATATTATTTGTATTTATGATAAAATATGTAGTGGCATAGTTATAATTAGGAGTAGATCTGGGGGTGAATTAAAAATAGTTGTAACAGCTTTCCAATAAAATTCTAACAGATTTAAAAATTCAAAATTTCAAAACAGTTTTTCAAAATTCAAATATCAACAGATTTCCAAATATAAATAGTTATCAAACAGATTTTCAATTATAAATCCAATAGATTTCAAATTCAAATTAGTTACTGCTAGCTAATTCAGTAATTAGTTATCAGCTACTAATTAAAAACTATTTTCTTTAAATTCTAACCAACTTCCGAAAATAGCTATTCTTTTTAATATAGTTACAAAATTACTTAGTTTAATATTATATGTAGAGTAAAATTAATTAACAGTAAAATTTATAAAATCAATTAGAATTACCAAATTATTTTTCTATACTTTTCTAAGTAATCTCTCAGGACCATATTTTGAATAGCAATAATTATTCACAGTAAATATGAATTGATTATTAATAGAAATATTAGAAAAAGAAATAAAGTTAAATAAAATGGAATCAATTCAATAATAAGAAAATATTATTTAATGCCAAATGATTCTTTTGAGAAATTTTTTTCAAACAATTCAAAAATATACGAAAATAAGTTTAGGGAGTTACAACAATGAGCCACATTAGAAGTGCGACACGATGCACTGATGTCTAGATAATCATATGCCCTAGGTCTATAATACGACAGACTTATCGGTTCAAAGGATTCCTCCCCTAGAAGAGAATGAGCTTGGTACCCGTAGATCTTGTCGCTATCTCAAATTGTATAACTCATGAGATTATTCTGGATTATGTAAGCGTCCTGGAAGATATAAGTGCACAAAATATATCTGATAATTAGGAAATCTTTATCTAGTATATTAGCTTAAACGAGTTGTGGAACATGAATGAGATAATAATCGATGATATCATTGTATGTTCAATGGCCACTAAAATTATAAAGTGCGACGATATTAAACCACATTCGGTTGAATAATGTCAACATAGAACTAATTGGTCAAAATGAAAAGAAGCAATTCAGGTTGAGTTGGATTCCTTAGCGAATAGATAAGTGTTCGGACATATAGTTCCAACACCATCCAGTGTTAAACATGTAGGATACAAGTGTGTCGTCGTAAGGAAACATAATAATATGAATGGAATAGTACGGTATAAAGCATGTCTCGTTGCACAAGGCTTCTCTCAATGTGTTGAGACTGATTACTAGAAGACATATTCTTCCGTAATGGACGTCATTACGTTTCACTACCTTGTCAGTTTATTATATTTTAAAAAATTGAACATGCATTCGATGGATGTGATTACAAAAAGAAAATTAAATGCCCCTCCCTTTGCTCGAACTAATAACCTTAGGGCCGGGTGTCTCCGTCTTAACTATTAGGCTATGACCTCATTGGCTATACGCACACACTAGTAAAAGCATGTGCTATGCATGTGATTTTTTTTTTCCTTCTTTTGAATATTATCAAAATATAATTTAAATATTTAAATTTAAATTAAGGTTTGTTATATATATATATTTATATTTTAATTAAGATTTATAGAAGTTTAATTTAAATTTAATTGTAATTTGTTATGGATATATGTGAATAAAAGATGGTGCATTCGAATGTGCGAAAGAAAAGGGGAGAAAGTTTAAAATTATAATTTTTTGTTATTTTTTAAATTAAATGGTTGATGATATACATACGGCTTAGATGGCTCATTTTGAGCCGTTTCGAAGCCGCATTATATAATAGAATATATTAAATTTAAATTAAGGTTGGTTATATATATATATATATATATATATATATATATATATATATATATATATATATATATATATATATATATATATATATATATATATATATATATATATATAAACAAACAAAAAATATATATATATAAACAAAATATATATATATATATATATATATATATATATATATATATATATATATATATATATATATATATATAAACAAACAAAAATATATATATATAAAACAAAATATATATATATATATATATATATATATATATATATATATATATATATATATATATATATATAAAATATATATATATATATATATATATATATATATATATATATATATATATATATTTTGTTTGTTTATATATATATATATATATATAAATATATATATATATATCTATATATATATATATTATATATATATTTTTTTTTTTTTATATATATATATCTATATATATATATATATATATATATATATATATATTTTTTTGTTTATATATATATATTTTTTGTTTGTTTATATATAATATATATATTATATATATATATATATAAATATATATATATATATATATATATATATATATATATATATATATATATATATATATATATATATATATATATATATATATATATATATATATATATATAGACACACACACACACACACACACACACACCACACACACACAAACACATATATAAAGTTTAAAATTATAATTTTTCGTTATTTTTAAAATTAAATGGTTGATGATATACATACGGCTTAGACGGCTCATTTTTGAGCCGTTTCGAAGTCGCATTATATAATAGAATATATTAAATTTAAATTAAGGTTAGTATTATAAAAGGTTCGGAACAGAAAATTGCCCTCAGGGACTAGCGCCATGCTAGGACAGAACTAATCGGACGAAATCCGCGGAATGCGAGCAACGCCTTCCGATCTTGAAGATTTACCGTAAGGTTTCCATGAGTAGCTGGTTGGGGTTGTATTGGCGACCTTCATATCTGAATTTGTTCCGATTCTTCCAAAGGACCCAGATGCCTGCGGTTGCGACGATATGATGCCCGTGGTAAGAGCCCCAACCTGCTAGGAGATCGTTGAAGCCCCCAGATTGAAGATCGTGCCTACATCGAAGGAAGAGGCTGTCCCATAGCCCGGAGGCGAGGTCGTCGGAGAGCAGGACGTGCTTGACGATTTCTGGCCGGTGTGAGGTACAGTAGTGGCATTTCGATGCCAGGTTGAAGCCGATGGAGGTTAGGGAGTCGTCGGTAGGGAGCTTCCTACGGTGGGCTCTCCGTAACAGAATAGACTATTTAGAAGGGATACAGGACTTCCAGAATGGGGCAATTTTTGGGGACGACACTCCAATGCCTCTAATAACTGTCTTGGCCGACGCTAACAAAAAGGCTCCATCGGACGAGGGTATCCACTTCTAGACGTCTGGGTCGTTACAGAGTTGGATGCCAGCGGCGGTAAGTCTGCCTTCGGCCTATGGGCCAAGCCAGTCTCTGACCCTGTCCCATCGCCAGCCGGATTCAGAGTTTCAAAGACCGCGAATCAAACAGTTCGATGGGGTGTTAGGGGTTTATTGGAGGACGGCATTGCCGAGGCACCGTTCATGGCACAACGATGACCAACCGTTGCCAGGATGTAAGTGGATGTGAGGTTCAGCGAGGTAACGTCCATGAAGAATGCGATGCCAAGATGTCGATGATCTGTTGTTTGCAACTGCGGTCGTGGGGTGGTGATATCGAAAGTATCTAGCCTTTATGAACCTGGTCCAGAGAGAGGAATCCGTGTGGAGCTTCCACCACAACTTTATGGAGCAGGCGTCGATGATGTTCAGTGAACCCAGCACGCCCTCGTTCGTGGGTTTGGCCATAGAGTCCCAGCTGGCCCCGTGGTGCTTGTCCCTACCTTCGGAGTGGCCCTAGAAGAAGTCGGAAAAGAGGGATTCCAATGAGGATAACACCTTCTTGGAGGGAACAAACAGCCAGGGTGTAGATGGGGATGGAGGATAGGACGTGCTTGATCAGGATCATCTTACCACCCGGGGAGAGCGTTGCGTTATGCCAGCCTTCGATTTTTTTCCTGATTTTGCTCACCAGTTTCATGAAGATGCCAGAGTTTGCTTTCCTGTACATCAGTTGGCAACCTAAGTAAGAGAATGGTGGGTATGCGGTGGCGAAAGAGGTCATGTTGGATAGGGTTTTCAAGTGGATCCTGTTAGTTTTGTGGTGGGTGTAGATGACGCTTTGTTGGTGTTAACTCACTGCCCCGAGCATCTGGTGTATTTCTCTAGAGTGCGGTGGACCACCTCGACCGACCCGATGTCGTCGAAAGAGAAGATGAGGATGTCATCCGCGTATGCCAGATGAATGATCAAAGGGCAACCGGTGGTGGTGTGGAAGTGATTAAATCTAGGGATATTGGCCATGCTGTTGAGGTTTCTGCTGAGCGCGTCGGCGGCTATGATGAAGATGGTGGATGATAGGGGGTCGCCCTGTCTGACCCCCCTGCTGGATTTGAAGAAGCCAGCAGCTTGCTCGTTTATGACAGTAGAAAACCGAGAGTTGCTGATGGATCTTAATGTGACGTCTATCCAAGTTTCGGAGAATCCGAAGGCCCTAAAAACCCAAATCATGAACTGCCAGTCCAGTCGATTATAGGCTTTCTCCATGTCAAGCTTGATGGCAATGTTCCCTCCCCCGGCTGGGAATTTCTTGCAGGTTATCATTTTCTGCGCTAGAAGGATGTTGTCGGTGATGTTCTGGCATGGGACAAAGTCGCTTTGCTTTTCGGAGATGATCTTGGGAAGGAGAGATGCCATGCGGGTGGCGATGATCTTCGCGATAATTTTATTGGTGAAGGTGCATAAGCTGATGGGTCGGAAGTCTTTGAAGGTCTCCGGATTGTCTTTTTTGGGGATGAGGATGAGGTTTGTGTTGGAGATGGCATTGGGGTAGCTAGCGCCTTGGAAAAAGGCGACCGTGGCCTCGAGGAGGTCGTGCTCAATGATGTCCCAGTAGGATCGGAAGAACATATCGGAGAAGTCGTTGGGCCCAGGAGCGCTGTGCGCGTCGAGGGACCACACGACTGCTTTAACTTCGTCTGCAGATTGGGGGGGGGGGGGTCAGCAGTTGTTCGTTCTCTCGGGTGCTGATCAAGTTGGGGATCTTGGCCAGGAAGTCCTCGTCCTTAGCGATGAACTCTTTAGCGAAAAGTATGGTGTAGAAATTGGTCGCTGCCGCGTGGATGTTCCTTTGGTCTTTGAGCACAGTACCGCTGTCGTTGGTAATTTGGTGCAGGATAAGCTGTTGCCTGCGGCCTTTGACGCATGAGTGGAAGAAAGTGGAATTTTTATCCCCTTCGGCATCCCAAGTAAGTCTGGCTTTCTGTTTCCAGAATTCGGTGATGACCTTCAGCCTGGATTTGATGAGGGCTCTGGTGAGGTTGAGCGTGGCACGATTTTCTGGAGCAGTTCCAGGTGTATTGGGCCTTAGACCGAGTGACGTCATCCTCTGCCGTCTTAATAGCCTGGAAAATGTTGCCAAAAGTGTTTCTGCTCCAGGTCGAAAGTGCGCGTCTGGTCGTTTTTAGTTTGTCCGCCACGCGAGCGAGGGGGTCGAGGTTGCTAGTGGATCCCCAGACGGAGGCTACGACATTGCAGAATTGAGGGTGGTGGCTCCAGAATTCCAGGAATCAGAAAGGTTTCTTGATAAGGTTAGAATTGCTGCTAATCTCGATCAGTAGGGAAGTGGTCAGATTCAATGGAGTTAAGGTAGGAGAGATTTGAGATGAGACCCATGTTTGACCAACGATTATCGACGAGCGCACAATCGAGATGGGAGTATTGTCTATGGGTGCCTTCCTGTATGTTGTACCAGGTGAATGCGTTTCCGGAGAAGGGAAGTGGGGACAAGTGTTCGTTGAAGATAAAGGTGTTAAAGTCATTCATGGCCTGCTGCGGGGGTAGGCGGCCCCCGGACTTCTCGTCTCTGCTCGAGATCGCGTTAAAGTCTGTAACACCTACTTTTCTAAAATGAGGATAATTTTGAACTTTTGTAATTTCAATCATTAAATAATAAGATTTAAATCATGTTATGATTTTTGGCATTTTTAAATTAATTTAAAACTATTTAAATTGGTGATTTGTAATTTTGGTGTTTTGCTAGTGTAACCTTAGAGCTGCTTAGCCTAGAGACTAACGATGACCATGGAGGCCTAACCCATGTGATTAGATTAGCTAATTACCACTTTTTAGGCTAAGGGTATTTTGGTCATTTTGTGACTTTTGAATTATTTAGGATTTTGATTGATTGAAGAATTTTAGATTATTTTAATAATATTTAAATTGATGTATTATGATTTTGGTCATTTTTAATATTTTAGTATTTTGGGAATTTTTGTATTTTAATATTGATTTTATGGAATTTGTTTAGTCGGGTTTGAGTTTCGTTTCGTTCCGACTTGTGTTAGTGACCCGGGTAGCTTAGACTCTAGACGGGACCCCAAGATTAGTTAGTCGAGGCCCATAAACCCTACTAATTAAGTTAGTAAGTTTAGACTAATTTCATTTGTTAGATTGGTTAAGTTAGAGGCTTAAATTTAATCCTTTTGATCCCAAACATGAACCTAACTTAAAATTAACTAAAAGGACTAGTTGAGGCCTTATTGGGCTTTCCTCCAAGGCCCAAATAGGGTTTAATGGCAGCCACTATAGGTAGGTTAGCCTCCCTTCCTTTCATTTCATTCCATCTTGCCTCTTTTCCTTCACAAAGTATTCTTTCCCAAATTAGAGAGCTTCCCTCTTTGATTTGATCTCTAAATCCTTAATCCCTCCACCAAAACTTCTATCCAACCTTCTTATACTACCAAGGGAGGGTGTTAGCAAAGGTTTGGAGCAAAGTGCAAGGAGAAGTGTCATTTTTTGAAGATCTTCGTGTCGGATCCGTGTCCTTGGAAGTATCATTGGGATTCTACTCCCAATAGGTAAAACCAACCCCCTAAATTGATTTTCTATACATATTAGTTAGGTTTGAATCCATAGGATCCACCTCCATGCATGTACCCCCTTTAGATTCAAGTTTGAGGCCATTTAGAGCTCTCTTGAGCATTTTAGATATGTGTTTTGTGTCCTACTTGATAGATCCCAAATTAGGACACCCATGTGTTTGGTTTATTGCCTAATAGGATTAATTATGTTTTAAATTCAGCTTTAGAATGGTTAGAGAGTGGATTGATCTTAGTTATGATGGTTAGAATGAGTTTCATTTGGATACCTATGTTGGTATCCAAGTATCTTGGCCTACATGTGTTTCTTTTGTCCAAAATAATCCAAATTCGTCATAATATTCATCCACGTTTTTAGTAACCATAGCAACTTAGAAATGCCATAACTTTTAGCTCAGAACTTCGATTAATCTTATATTTTTTTAAAAGAACCGTATCAAAGTTAGCTTTCCAAATATATTTTTAATAAGCCAAAATCGTTTTGGAACTTTCTGTAAAACTATTTGAGTGTTAGCTGTCCGAAAGACAAACGTGTTTCGGTGTTTTGCGATTCTGTATGCTTCCAGACACGTAAATGCGATCCGTTTGAAGTTTCGGAAAGCTAACACGAAGGGCTACGACATACTTTAATCCTAGAATTTAGTGAATATCTAATTGGTTTAGTATTGATTTTAAGTAGAAAGTAACTATACGACATATGCATTTTGTGTATCCTATGAGCCTATGTAGTATGGATATTAAATGAATGTAGGTATCATAGGTTGTTGAGTATATATAATATAGTACATATATATATATATATATATATTATATATATATATATATATATATATATATATATATATATATATATATATATATATATATATATATATATATTGTTGTTAAGTTATATATGTTAGTATGTTTGTTAGATGTTGGTTGGTAGAGGGTTATATATGTTAGAGTTTGTTATATGTTAGTGTAAGTTATATTTGTTAGTATGAGTGTTAGTTAGATAGTAGAGGTTAGTATTTTATTAGATATTTGATATGTTGTTAGATAGTTTGATGTTAGATATCTAGTATGTTAGATATTGATATGTTAGTAGGTTATGTTACTTCTAGATATTGGTATGTTAGCAAGTTAGTCTCTATAGGTTATATGTTAGATATTAGTTAAGATGTTATGTTAGTACAATAGATAATTAGTTAATTAGATAATTGAGGGATATTTTGGTATATCATGATACCAAATTAGTATCTTAAGGTAAATATGAATTACCTTCACCTTTAAGGTAAATAATTAGTTTACCTTATGACCAAGGTAATGGTTTTGGGATGCCAATATGACCAAGGTTGATATGGTATCCTAGTATTAGTGGTTAGTGTCTAAGTGTTTGAGTTTGAGTAGGTAATATTATATTGTGGAAGGGTTATATAGATAGGTATATATATTTTTGGGTTATATACTATCTATATATATTATGAGAGTATATAGATATAGGTTATAGTTCATAGTGAGGATAAGTATATACTTGATATCTGATATCTATATGTATGTGTTAGGGTGGTACTATATATGTAAGGATATATGTGATATATATAATGTATATTATATAACTAAGTTTGTGTGCCTTGTTAGCTATGTGGTTTAGCTATGTGCTTTGATTTAGGCTGTGTTAGATAGCAATGGTACTAGTATACTTGATTGTTTAGACCATAGACTTGTTTAGACCTAAAATTGACTAACCTAGACTAGTTTAACCATTGTTGACCAAATCCTAGCTAGTTTGACCATATTAGACTAGTTGCCCTAGTTTGACTAGATTGTTGACAAGAGTTGACTTTGACCTAGATTGACTTAGACTCATGTAGATTGTATTATAATTTCAATTACCATATAAATTGAACTCTTTATAACCTGTGTTGTTCTAACTAGGACTCTGTGACTCCAGTTGGACATCTTTTCATATCAGCTGTTCAGGGTATCAGGCGAGTACATTTTCTGATCATTTCATACTTGTTAAGATTTATATTCTTGCTCTAGATTACTTTACTTGATGCTGTCACGTTGTTAACACGAATTGGTATTATATGTATCTTTATATTGAGATGTTATCCCACTCGGGATCATCGGATACATCATGTCATGTACGTTTCACTTTCATCATGTACTCATGTGCTTTCACTTTTCATGTATACTCTTGTGATTCATGTACTCTCATGTTCACAGAGCCCTCATGTATAACTTTATGTGCACCCATTTATGGGCTCTCATGTGAAATATTGTATAACAACATAACTTGTCTGGATCCTTGTGTATTGATTGGGATACGGGGGAGTATAAATGGTCATGTGAACAATTCCAAAGTAGTGTAATTATGTGCAAACTCTTAGTGTAATCATGTACAAATTCAAGCCGTTCACATGTCTATCTTGTATACTACATTACTAGTCACTGATAGTTCTCTACTTATAGTAGCTATTTATATTACAGTTCTCTCTTTTTTACTACATGTACTTTCTTTCAACATTTTATGTATTTTACTCTATTGTATGCTTTATATTCCTGTCTTGATATAAACTGTTGAGATTTTGTGCTTGTTCCTGTCCTGACTGGACCTGTTGAAAATATTACATGTAACCTGGAGATTCACAGCTAGCCTAGAGGACCAGTAGAGCTTGGAGTAGATTACTAGTTTATGGTTTAGTTTGTCTTTTAGAACTTGTTTTGTAATAAGTGGTGTTTTGAGATTGTTGAGATTTTGGGAGTTTATTTAAGTTGTTGTTGTTTTGAGTTTTATATATGGCTTTAGACTCCTGTGTTATCTTATCGTGCTTAGATTGTGATTGAGTATTATCGTATCTTATACCTTTCCTCCATTCGGAGTTGAGATTGTGACAGGTACATTATATAAGTGTGTGAGTTGTTGATTAGATAGTGACCTAGAATAGCATTCTACCGCCGACACTGCGGCGCAGGCTGGACGTACCCACTTCTCGTATCCCTATACTGGGTGCGGATCACGACAAAGTCGTCGATACAAAGCCACAGGAGGTTGTTGAGGTGGAGATGGGTGTCCGTCAGAGTGTTCTAGAGCAGCTTGCGCTGGGGGATGTCGCAGCTACCGTGGACGGCATAGAGGAGGGTTCGGGATTTGAGGAAGGGATGTTCAACCCAGCAAGAGAGTGCCTGTTTGGAGTCGTGAACGGTGTCGAATTTGCATCCGTTGGCGAAGAGGATCCAGATGTCGTTGCATCTGGCGACTACGGTCGAAAAGTCGAGATGCATCTGGATGGATTTGAGATTTCTGTGAGGGATTTTGGGTTCGATGATGACTAAGATGTCGATTTGGTGGATCTTCTTAAGGCTGAGTAATCTGGTCAAGGTGGGTTTATTGGCCAGCCCTCTAACGTTCCATGATAGGATGTTAAGCATTATGATGGGTGCGAGGGAGGGGGAGGGGGGGGGGTGGGAGGGGGGAGAGTGGGAGAGGGGGTGATTGTTGAGCTTCGTGGCTGACCTCGTGGTCAGGGGCGTGGGCTCTAAGTCTTTTTTGTTGTTGTGGGACTCTTTGTGGGGTCTCGAGATCACATTGGAGGGGCCGACCGTCGCAGCGGACGATACGATTGTTGAGTTACCTGCTCCTCTGGCTGGGTAGCTTCCGCATCATCGAAGTCTGCCAGTGCGCATAGGGGGTTGCTGGGATCAAGGAATCCGGCTTCCTGGGCTTGCTGTAACCTGTCGGCAAGGACGAGGTAGCGGCTGTCCGGGTCTGCCGCGGCGGCTTTGCCGGTGAGTAGAGGAGATTCTGCTATACTGGTAAGGGCTGGGTGAAGAATCAGGGCAAGCTGGGCTTGCTCTCCTCGGGCCGGAGATGTGACTGTAGGTGGGTTCTCGCTCACTACGGGAGAGACCGCGCCAGAAGGGGGACTCTCCAGGTTGTCGGCAGAGGAGGTAGATGTGAGGATGTTGAATCGATTGTTGAGAAGGATGGTCGGAGGCTCGAGGGGAGCGATGGCATTGCTTGATGGAGAGAGGCCGCGGGGGCTGGGGATGTCGTCGTTGTCTTCGAAGTGTGAGTATTTGTTGGAAATGGGGAGGATCGGATCGGAGGGGTTAGAGAGGTTCTCTTTCGGGGTGTGCGCCTTTCGTGTGGGTTTCTTCTTTAGCTCCGGATGTGCTCTGAAGCACAGCCCGGTGGGGTGCCCCCGGATCTGACAGTGTTTGCAGAAAATGATACTGTTGTCATACACCAGCTTCTCGGTGTGCGTCCGGTTCCCGAACTCGATCTCGATATGGGTGGGAAGATCTGTTGCCAGGTCAAGTTCTACAAAATTTTTGGTGAAGTTCCCTTTGGTGAGGTTGCGTGTTTCTTCTGCAATGGCCACAAGCGACCCAAAAGAATTGGCGATTCTCTTCAGAGCGGCGGAGACGAAACAGACTAGGGGGAGGTTTGGGAGGGTGATCCACGTCGAGATGATAGATGAGTCGACTTTAGGATTGAAGCTGGAGGACCATTTGATGATTTTGATGCTGTGAGCGTCGACGGTGGTGGTGCCTTTGGGCCAGACTTTGGTGTAGTCGGGGTCGGAGGAGAGGTGGAGGTACATGTGCTTTAGGTCCAGCAGTGCGACTCTGTAAGCGGAGGAGAGGCAACAACCTGTGATGGCCTCTTGGGCTTTGGAGAGCTTTGGGCACCTCGAGGGGAATTTCAGGATGAGCGTTTTCGCGATCCGGCCACTAAGAAGGTTATCTCTTCAGTAGAGAAGGGTACTCGAATGGTATGGTCGTCAGAAGGGGCCGATATTTCGATGTCCGGGAGGACGGGGAGCATAGTGTGGAGGGGGAGATGTGACCCTCTATCTGGGTGCAGCGCCTCTACGAAAGACAGAGTCATGGGGCTGGACGGGGGGATGATGTTCCGACGACGGTGGCACCCAGGTTAGAGGCGCGAGACCGCCTGCTGCGAGCGCATGCGGCCCTGGAAGGCCCAGGAAGAGGGCGCATGCAAGAGGGTGAGATGAAGAGGGCACATGACCGACAGGGGCGACGCGAAGGAGAGCCGATGAGGGCGCATGACTGCCCGGGGGGGCATTAGTCCGTCGGGCACCCAAGAAGTGGGCGCATGCGACGGGAAAGGCAAAGCGGTCCTTGCTCGGAGTGTGCGCATGGGCACCATGGAGGGGGGCGGTGGGCGTATAGTCCCCCACGGGAGCAGTGGGCGCATAGCGGCTCGAGCTCAGGGAGGGCGCATGGGCGCCCGAGGGCAGGCTGTGAGCGCGAGAGCCCTCACAGAGTGCGCATGTGTGCCAGAGGAGGGGACGGTGGGCGCATGGACCCCCACGGGACCAGTGGGCGCATGGAGGCCCAAGCTCGGGGTGGGCGCATGGGTTCCCGAGGGAGGAGCTGTGTGCGCATGATCCCTCTTGGGAGGGGCAGGGGCGCATGAAGGCTCGCGACCGAGTTGGGCTCATAACAGCAGCCGTCCCACGTGGCACGTGAGCACTCCCCCGTCTCCTCGAGGGGGGAGGGGAAAGTTCAAAATTTGAACGGTTTGGACGGGATACAGCGGGAACGAATCTCGAGAAGGAAGGGACTGTTCCCGAGAAGGAATGGGCAGTCCCTGAGGCGACGCCAGGAGGACGGGAAGGGAGATCGCCGTTGGTGGCCGAGGACGAGCGGGGCCAGCTGAACAGGGGGGCTGAGCACGGAGGGAACGGGGCCCGCAGATGCTCGACGAGCGACGAGGCCATGCCCGAAGGCCAACGAAGAGGCCTCGCGACGCCCAGGGCGTTGGCCGACGGTGGGGGAGACCACTGGAGCTTGGGGTGTAGGACCGTTGAGCACCTATATAGGGGGTGAATAGAGTGAGTGTGAGTGCAGCAAAAAATAATTACCAATTTTAAAAATAAAAGCAGATAACTATGGCAGTGAATAAGAGACAGTAAATAAATATAGCAAGAGATAGAGAGATCAAACTCAGTGACACAACAATGTATACTGGTATCCCTATGAGAGGAGTAATCCAATCTCGAGTACTCTTGCTCGATGTTAATCCACTAAGGCACAAGCTAATTGAGAGCTTGCAGTCTCTTATAACACCGTGCTTGGTGACAAGTGCACGACCGACTTCACAATACCGTGCTTGGCGACGAGCGCACGACCGGCTCCAAAAATAGAGATAGTTTCTGAACTTTGAACAACCTCTTTACAACTCTTGAGAACCAAAATACTCTAAATCAAATAGATATTACTGGCTTTTGGCTAAGAGATGTGTAGGTGAAGTGTGAAAACTTTAGATCAAATGAAAAACACTTATTGAAGAGAGAAGAGAAGATAAAATTGATTGAGTGATTTGGAATGAAAAATTCTCTTCTATTTATAGGTGTTTTCGAGGACCGAACTCGGACAGAATTCGGGCAGAGTTCTGATATAAAGATTTCGCAAATGAACGTTGCATGCAAATTTGAAGGCAACAAATATTTAAATTCAAACTGACCGAACTCGGCTTGAGTTCTGTCTCAGTAAAAATATAAAATATTTGTCAAATTTTGTTGAAAAAGGTGAATGATATTTTTGGTAAGTGGACTTTGGATGGGTAGGCTGTATAGGAGTGTTGACTACGATTAACCTAAGCCAGTAGTATCTAGTCGATCTTACAATTTATATCCTAGACTCACTAAAGATAAAATACATAATAAATTATAAAATGTCTCGAACTGATTACAATGAGAATGAGCTTCAGAATGATGATTCACATGCTTGCTGATGTAGTAGTACACTTTTTGATATTGATTTTACTAGACCTGAAATGATTAGCAGCAGTTCATATATTTTGTGCATTGACTTAAGTTAGTGTCGATTATCAAAATTGGGTGTGACCATGGAATGGGCCAACAATCTCTCCTATTTTGATAACTAACAAACTTGAGTCTATACCAAAATATATCCTAAATAGAACGAAATAAAAATACCTGAAAAAATAAATGGTGGTGGTGTTTGTTGATTTGATTTTTGGTATCGCTCTTTCTTCCTCTTGTCAATGAAACAAAATGGTTTTGGCTCCCCCGTAATGTGTGAAGCTAACAATGTTCCTCAAAAGACAAAATAATGCTAGAGAGATAACCACAATAACAATATTTTGCAAATAATAAGTGCATAGTAAAAATAACTAGAAGTGAAATACTGAAGTGTCATACAAAATGAAAGATACAACAATCAAAACTGCTAATAATTGTCTAACTGTAAAGTTTAGACAAAAAGAAACTACATAAGATCATCATCTATCAGACTACATCCAAAGTAACCACTAACTCAAGTCCTCTTCACATCGACGTGTCGTCACCTCCAGGAGCATCCGATGGAAAGTATGCAGCAGTATGATCGAAATGAGAAAAAGTTATTTCATCATCGAACCTAGGTCTAGGGAAGCTGGGGTGATGAAGAATAGTGATTGGATGTATGGGGTCATGAGAGAGACTCCAGGGAATTGGACATGGTGAAATGAAGAATAGTGATTTGATTTAGATGTTTGGAATATACTCTTCGAGAAACAGGTTTAGGGTGACATAATAGTTCTTTTGAAGGAATCAAAGGTGACACCTTCAGGGAATTGGACATGGTGAATATCCAATAAAGCCTCACCTACATCAGAAACATGAAAATATTCATTAATGTCTGTGGCATTGAACTCTAGTTCTTGCCCAGCTACACAAGAATAGAAGTTGCCATTAACTTTTATGTACAAATTGCAGGAAAACATATGTACATCATTATCATAAATATTCTCAGCAACTTGAAAAAAATTACGAAAACCGAGACGGTTGAAAGTAGGGACATATTCAGAAAAGATAGTAAAGTTAACACGTGCCCCAGCACAAATTTTACGATCCAAAAACGAATCAAACCAAAGATCGGAAAATTTCCTATTAGGAAAGAGTCTGGAGTCGTAATCATCAGTTCCAGCAGGACGGGCTGGACTTAAGACATTGTTAGGAACATAATCTGAGGAAGATGGTCCTTCTTGAGAGAAATCAATCTTTCTCTTTTGATGTTTGGGTTCCATGGATGAAAAAGAAGAAAATTGAATACCTTGAGTAAAGGATGAAGAGGGTGGAGAGGACGGCCCACTAGACTCCGAAAAAGCTCGAAGAGAAGGAGGAGGAGAAGCTCTATTGAGAATTGGAGGGTTTTTCTCGGTAGAATTGTGGAGAAAAACGAAAGAAAGAAGGTGATTATATAGGGCTAGGGTCGGCTGTTCAGTTCTGGAAAGCTCGAAGAGAAGGAGGAGGAGAAGCTCTATTGAGCATGTGTCTTATATTTTTAATATCATAAATACAGTATTTGTTCAAAATTTGAATCTATAACTGTTACACTCATTCATTTAATAACTTCTATTACTTTGGGTTAGCTATAGGGGCCAGATCTCAGCTAGCGGTAGTCCGAAGACTAGTACACTGTGTCGCTTCAGGCTATTTATGCCTGTATGACAGAAGGACCCTTTCGGCTTGTACTCAAAATAATTTCCATTAATAAATTATAAAATTTCGAGTTATAAAATAAATTTAATAAACATACTACATTATGAATCTGAGAATTCAAGTATGCCGAGCTCTCGCCGCATAATATTAAAGCGGTCTTCAGCCAGTAGTTTTGTGAAAATGTCTGCTAGTTGATGATCTGTGTCAATAAATTCTAAGCAGATGTCCTCGTGTTGTTGGTGATCATGTAAAAAGTGATGACGAATTACAATGTGCTTTGTGCGTAAGTGACATACAAAGTTCTTAGTCAAGTTAGTAGTGCTAGTGTTATAACAGTAAATAGGAATCTTAGTGTAGTGCAGATTGTAGTCTTCTGAGGTTTGCTTAATCCACAAAATTTGAGCACAACAACGTCTTGCGGCGATATACTCAGCCTCAGTAGTTGACAATGCGATAGAATTTTGTTTCTTGCTAAACTATGAGACTAAGGCCTTTCCTAGGAAATGACACGTACCGCTGGTACTTTTACGGTCTACTTTGCATCGTGCAAAATTTGCATCTGAGTAACCTATCAGGTCAAAGGATTTGGTTTTGGTATACCACAAGTCAACTATTGAAGTTTCCTTAAGGTATCGGAAGATACGCTTAACGGCACATAGGTGTGATTCCTTAGGATTTGCCTTGTATCGTGCTCAAATGCAAACATTGAACATAATATCAGGGTGACTAGCAGTTAAATATAATAAGCTACCAATCATACATCGATACTTACGCTGGTCGACAGGTTTACCACTTTCATCAGTATCAAGCTTTGTAGATGTAGTCATTGGAGTTTCGACTGGCTTTATATTTTTGAAGTCGTACTTTTTCAGTATGTCCTTCATATATTTGGCTTGATTAATGAATGTTCCCTTTGAGTGTTGTTTGATCTGAAGTCCTAGGAAGAAGTTCAGCTCTCCCTTCATACTCATCTTAAATTCAATCTACGTACACTTAGCAAACTCTTGACAAAGTTTTTCATTAGTAGATCCGAATATGATGTCATCAACATATATTTGCACAAGAAGAATATCATCATCTAAAGACTTGATAAACAAAGTTGTATCAACTCTTCCTTTTGAAAAACCATTATCAAGTAAGAAGGCACTTAGGCGTTCATACCAAGCACGAGGTGCCTGTTTGACTCCATAGAGTGCTTTCTTAAGCTTGAAGACGTGATCAGGTTTTTGAAAATCTTCAAAGCCACGGGGTTATTTCACAAACACTTCTTCTTTCAGAAATCCGTTTTAAAATATACTTTTTACGTCCATTTGAAATAATTTAAAATCATTAAAACATGCAAATACAAAAAATATGCGGATAGCTTCTAGTCTAGCAACAGGAGCATATGTCTCGTCATAATCAATACCTTCTTCTTAATTATAATCTTGTGCCACTAGACGTACTTTGTTGCGTAGAACTTGTCCATCTTCACTTAGTTTATTTCGGAACACCCATTTGGTACTAATTATTGATTGACAAATAGGTTTAGGAACGAGTTCCCAGACTTGGTTTCCCTCAAATTGATTAAGTTCCTCTTGCATGGCATTAATCCAAAACTCATCATTAAAAGCATCTTCTACATTCTTATGTTCTATTTGTGAAATAAAAGCTACATTTGTTGCTATTTCAGAATCTCTAAGAGAAGAGCGTGTGCTTACACCTTTTGATTCATCACCTATAATGAGTGTCTCTGGATGATCTGGTAAGAACTTCAATGATTCAAATTTTTGAGTCAGCTCTTCCACATGACTCTTATTATTTTTGCTTGTACACTTTCATCATCACTGTCGCTAGATCTGTGACTATCGAGCTCATCAAAAGTAACGTTAATAGATTCTTCAACAATCATAGATCTTTTATTGAAAATTCTGTATCCCTTACTCTTAGCAGCATATCCGAGAAATATCCCTTCATCTGCTTTAGAGTCAAAATTTTCCAAGTTGTCCTTAGTGTTCAGGATAAAATAATGTCATCAAAAAACTTTAAAATAAAAAATGTTTGGAATCCTTCCGAATCCAAAGTTCATAAGGTATTTTCTTCGAGATGGGTCGAATTAAGACCCTATTTAAAATATGACAGACTGTACTAACAGCTTCTGCCCAAAAATATTTAGGAAGATTATACTGATTCAGAATGACTTAACCATCTCGCTTAGGCTACGGTTCTTCCGCTCCACAACACCATTCTGTTGAGGAGTTCTAGGACAGAAAAATTCAAGGTAATATCCAATATCATCACAAATTTTTTTGAAATCTGTATTTACAAATTTTCTACTATGATCACTTCGGATATGAGTAATCATGAAGCCTTTTTTATTTTGTACCTTTTTACAAAATAATTAAAATTCAAAAATAACATCACTTTTGTTTGATAAAAAGTAAACCCAAGTAAAATGAGAGAAATCATTAACAATAACAAAAGTATAGAGCTTACCGCCAAGACTAGCGACTCTACTAGGACCAAATAAATCCATATGTATCAACTGGAAAGGTCTAGAAGTACTTACAACGTTGATGGATTTAAATGTAGACCTATGTGCTTTGTTCTTTTCATAGTCAGCACATACCATACCTCTCTTGAACGGTATCTCAGGGAGTCCTTTTACCAGCTTCTTAGTGCTTAGTCGTGAGATAGTATCTATATTAGCATGTTCGAGTCTCATATGCCATAGCCAGCTTTCATCTAGGTTAGCTACTAGGTATCTTCCTACATTATTAGTACACTCCAGAAAGAAAACATAAATATTGTCTTCTTTAATCCCTTCATATACGGGATTACCGGATGACATATCATATATGGTACATTTGTCTTTTACAAAGTTGATACCATAACCATTATCAGCCAAGTGACTTATGCTTAATAGGTTATGTTTCAATTCTGTAACTAGACAAACGTCTTTTATTACAAGATAAGGAGATATATCAATAATGTCATTTCCAATGATATCACCTCTCAGGTTGTTTCCGAAGGAGACGTATCCTTATTTCTTCATCGATAGCGTGGCAAACAAAGATGCATCACCAGTCATGTGCCGCGAACATCCGCTATCGAGGATCCACTTGCTTTTAGTATGAGAGGGTTGAGGGTCCACCTACAAAACAAGTAGATGAATCCTTTGGTACCCATTTACCGAAGGGTCCATTTTGATTAGTCTTAGGTTTCCAAAATAATGTACGATTGTCAACAAATTTTTTTGCTAAACAATATTGTGATATGTGTCCATGAGTACCACAGTATGTGCAAGTGAGTTTTGAAAACGTGTTAGTAGAATTTGTGTTGACATGCATATGTGGTTTCTTTGAAAACTTATAAGTGAAAGCATGGTGATATTCGTATTTCTTACGTGCTTTCTGTGTTTTAGTCCTCTTAGGTGTATGCTTAGCATTAGGACTAAACTTAGGCTGTGTCACTGGTATTGCCTATTTGCTTAACTTGATTTCTAACTTTTTAGAAACCGCAAAAGACTCTTCATATTTAGCAGTCATATCTATGAGTCTTTGTTCTGTGACTAAGTTCTTCTTCTTCTCTATGTCATATAACTCTTGTATTTTGACATAGTCTCTTTCTTTTTTTTTTCAATTTTGAGGATAGCCTCATGATAGTCTACTTTAAGCTTGGCTATCTCTTCCGTGTTACCGGTAGTAGACGTCTATTTAATGTCTTCAATGAGACTGGACAATCTAGCTACTTTGGTTGTGTATGTCTTAATCTCTTTTCGAGATTGCTTATACTTATCCAGCACATTTCTGTGTTCTTCAAGTAGTTCGCTGAAGGTATTTTCTAATTCATCGAAAGTAAAATCGTTATACAAAGGGTTTGGGAATACCTTATCAAAAGCCATAAGACAGACATTGGTATTTCCACAGGGTCTGTCTTCTTTCTCTGTATCACTTGCATCGCTTTCATGCTAGATACTTGTATTTGCATACTTTCGACTAGTTGTTGCTTTTCTGCTTGATGTTGATCTATCGTATGAACTACTTTTCTTTGAAGTTGGACAGTCCTTCTTCATATGCCCTGATTTCTTGCATCCAAAGCATATTATTTCATCTTCATTGCTTTCTTGGATGTCTCTCTTCCTTCTGTTTGATTTCTCAAACTTTAGAAATTTTCTGAAGTTCTTCACTAGTAGGGCTTGTTCATCACCACTTGATGATTCTTTCTCAGAATCATTGCATGTTGACTTTCTGGCTTGAACTTTAAAGACAATAGATTTTTTCTTTGGGGTAGCTTCTTCAAACTCTTACAGATCAAGCTCGTGGGCCATGAGCTTGCCCATAAGTGTTTCCAGAGACATGGTGGTGAGATCGTTTCCTTCAATGATTGCTATTGCCTTTGGGTTCTAATTTTTGGTTAGAGCCCGTAGCAATTTTCTGATCTTCTTATGATTACTGTAATCTTTACCAAGAGATTGCAAATGATTAGTAATATCAAGGAAACGAGTGAACATCTGTGAAATTGACTCTCCAGATTTATTTTAAAAGATTTATATTCCTGTGTTAGTCTGCTGATTTTAGATTCCTTCACTTGGGAAGTACCTTCATGAGTTACCTCAAGAAGTTTCCAAATATCATAAGACGTCTTACAGGTTGAAACTCTGTTGAATTTTGTTTTGTCAATTGCACAGAACAGTACGTTGATGGCATGAGCATCTAGACTAGCCTTTGCTTTTTCAACCTCTGTATATTTGTCATAAGGCTTGTCAACAAGCACGCCATCAACTACTGTAGGTGTCGGTTTCTTATAACCGTCAATAACTATAGACCAATGATCAAAGTCAAGAGACTTTAAAAAGAATGTCATTCGTGTTTTCCAGTATAGTATAGTTTGTTCCATCAAATAGTGGGGATCTATTTGTGGATTGCCCTTCACCGTTGAATATTGATTTCACGGCTGCTATATATACTCTCTGAGGTTTGTTATATTAGAATATAACCTGCTCTGATACCAATTGTAGGGCTTTTGAGCACCTCTAGAGGGGGATGAATAGAGTGAGTGCGAGTGCAGCAGAAATTAATCACCAATTTAAAAAATAAAAGCAGATAACTATGGCAGTGAATAAGAGACAATAAATAAATATAGTAAGAGATAGATAGATCAAACTCAGTGACACAACGATGTATACTAGTATCCCTTTGAGAGGACTAATCTAGTCTCGAGTACTCTTGCTCGATGTTAATCCACTAATGCACAAGCTAATTGAGAACTTGCAGTCTCTAACAACACCGTGCTTGGTGACAAGTGCACGACCGACTTCATAACACCGTGCTTGGCGACAAGCGCACGACCAGCTCTGAAAACAGAGATACTTTCTGAACTTTGAACAGCCTCTTTACAACTCTTGAGAACCAAAAGCCCCTAGATCAAATAGATAATACTGGCTTTTGGCAAAGAGATGTGTAGGTAAAATATGAAAACTTTAGATCAAATGAAAAACACTATATAATTGAAGAGAGAAGAGAAGATGAAATTGATTGAGTGATTTGGAATGAGAAATTCTCTTCTATTTATAGGTGTTTTCGAGGACCGAACTCGGACAGAATTCGGACAGAGTTCTGATGCAAAGATTTTGCAAACGAACGTTGTATGCAGATTTGGAGGCAACAAATATTTAAAATCAAACTGACCGAACTCGGTCAGAGTTCGGACCGAACTCGGTCAGAGTTCGGACCGAACTCGGTCAGAGTTCAGACCGAACTCGGTTTGAGTTCTATCTAAGTAAAAATGTAAAATATTTGTCAAATTTTGTTGCAGAAGGTGAATGATATTTTTGGTAATGGACTTTGGATGGGTAGGCTGTATAGGAGTGTGGACTATGATTATCCTAAGCCAGTAGTATCCAGTCGATCTTACAATTTATATTCTAGACTCAATAAAGATAAAATACATAATAAATTGTAAAATGACTCGGACTGATTCCAATGAGAATGAGCTTCAGAATGATGATTCACATGCTTGCTGATGTAGTAGTACGCTTTTTGATATTGATTTCACTAGACCTGAAATGATTACCAACAGTTCATATATTTTATGCATTGACTTAAGTTAGTAGCGATTATCAAAATCGGGTGTGACCATGGAATGGGCCAACATGGGGGCTACCCCCATCGGCGCAAGGCCGACGATGGCTAGCTGGTCGCTGGACCAGTCGGGGAGAGAGCGCTGGCTGTGAGACGCCGCCAAAGAGGGGCGACCAGAGGAGCCGGGGCCGGGCGGGGGACCACGAGGGAGATGGAGCCTGGGGAGGAGCGGCCGGCGGCGGACCGCCGCCCGGCTCCGGTGGCGAGCGCGAGGGGGGGTCATCAGACACACACACACACACACACACACACACACACACACACACATATGTGTGTGTGTGTATATCAAAATCGGGTATGACCATGGAATGGGCCAACATGGGGGTTACCCCCACCCGCTCAAGGCCGACGATGGCGAGCTGGTCGCTGGACCAGTCGGGGAGAGAGCGCTTGCTGTGAGACGCCGTCGAAGAGGGACGACCAGAGGAGCCGGGGCCAGGCGGGGGACCGCGAGGAAGATGGAGCCTGGGGAGGAGCGGCCGGCGGTGGGCCGCCGCCCGGCTCCGGTGGCGAGCGCGAGGGGCGGGTCATCAGACACACACACACACACACACACACACACACATATGTGTGTGTGTGTGTGTGTGTGTGTGTGTGTGTGTGTGTGTATATATATATATATAGCTCGAACTTGGGACCTCTCCCAAGTGAACCCCATCCCTAACC